>RJWJ010028413.1:0-21447 GCA_004363605.1 Indri indri | reverse complement strand
GGTGGAGCTAAGATTAAACACAGATCATTTTATTTTTGCACATTCAACTTTTGAATATATTTCAAGTATTTGTTATATAAAAAACAGAGGGTTGTCTTAACTTCTCCAACAGTAAGTCATCTAAATTATATTGTTTGGCAAAGTAGACCAAGACTGTTTATTCAGAGTTGACTTGGAGGACTCCTAAATATTTTTCAGAAGCATGGTTAGATTCATAATCCATATGAGTTGTCTTCTCTGAATTTGTTTTTTAATTGAAATGTGTCCATAATCTTCTCATCTCTGAACCACCAAATTATACTGCAGTCTGTTGATCAAGATTGATTCTGAGCATGTGGAACACATTTTAAACAAGAAAGAATTTTGTTTGTTGTTTGTAATATAATGGCTAATGCACTGGAAACAGATTGCATGGATATTAAACTTCTGTCCACACATCTATGTTCAACAACCCAAACAGTAAATATTTGCCTTGATGACTACTTCTGCTGAAGAGAGGCAAACAGCCATGGCTCCAATTTTTTTTATAGTCTTACTCTTTTTTTTTTTTTAAATCTTTGACTTGAATATAAACACTGGAAATAAACTGTATCCTTTAAATACACATTTTGGGAGCTTAGTCTGGTGACATGCTTCTGGACCAGGAGCTAGAGTATAATCAGTCAGCTAATAGGAGCAGAAAGTCATTTCTTAAAATGATCCTATAGCCAGCCACCTTGTTAATGTTGAGAATGATCTGAGCTGACTTGTTTGATGGCTGCTTTCCTCCTACCAGAGATGCCAATGCATGAAATAGCTTGCATGTGTAATTTAGGTCTTCATGATTCTCAGCAACTTAATGATATACATAAAACTGAAATAAAATTACCACTTTCCCCCCAGACAGAACATACACATCCTAGCTCTTTAAGCATCCATCTTTTAGAGACAGAATGGATATTGCGGTTGATTGGGAAATGATAACTTAATGCCTGTTTGGTGGTTTGGGTTATCAAATGAAGTATTTCAAAATTGTTTTGCTGTGCTCTGGAGACCCATCAGCATCACTGTGTGCAAGTTCTGGAGACAAACGGGGCAGGAGAGGCATCTTAGCCTAGTATTCCAAACTATCCTTCCTACACTGTACTATTAATATAAGCTTATTCTGCCAGAGTAGTATTTGAGTGATTTATGTGTGAATTACAACTTTATAAAACAATAACACTATATAAAATTCCCTTTCATCTCCAGCTTTTCATATACCACCGAGGTCCCTGATACTTTCATTGTCTCGCTTGACTGCCTGCCTTACCAAGCCCCAGGTCTTGTGTCTATTGTTTTTTGAAGCATCCCCTTGCCTCCGATCCTGTATCACTGTACCTCATCTCCAAATTTAGAATTAGAAATCCTGGGGACTGAGTTTACCAAGAGAACTGCCTTCGGAAGAGAACAGAAAAGAGGAAAAGGAAAGAGGATGAGAAAAAGACCAGATTCTTTATAACCAGGGATCAGGTAAGAAGTCTAGGATCAGACAGACATTAAATTTTCATTTTCTCAATCAGAATAAGTTTTATGTAGGATCAGGCCTATTACTATGAGTGGCTCCATAAAGATCAAACCAGATAAAAACAACATGTCTGACAACACATAGTTTGCTCCTGAATGATTCAGAGATATGAAACAGACCTTTGGGGGGGGGGGATAATTTTGATTTTCACTTTGACTTTTTATAATATTATAACAGTAATTAATTCTTTAGTTACTCCAAAGGTAAAATTTAAAGTCTGCTTTGGGTTTAGACTTTATACTGAAAATATAATTGAGACAACGGAAGTTTCCTTTTCCTTCTTTTGGAGATTCTCCACCACACTCTCTTTCATTATCTCCAAACTCTTGAAAGACAGAAGGAGTTTTTGAACAAGTGGTTTCCTTTCCTAATTTAATGAGCTGCACTGGATGACTTAGAAGGAAACACTGAAATTTCTTTTACATTTTCTTCCTGGAGTCACCAGCTAGTTATAGAGAGTTAACTTTCTCTTTCTTACAGATATATATATATTGAGCTCCTGCTGTGTTCCAGCCAGTGTGCTAGGCTGAGGTTACATGCATAGCATGTCTCTGCCAGAATTTTGCTTTCAGACTGAGAATTAGTGTTCAGCAGAATGTACACGCAGAATGAGCTTAACTCACCTACCCTGATAAAATATGCTTGTCTAAGTCTTTATTTTCAAAATTCATCTAAGAGCAGGGAAAATGGTACTTAAAAGGCCAGCTCCCTTCCCCCATGCTATAATATCTTCATTTGTGAAAAAAGGGTCTGCCATGTTTTTGCTCCCAGGGTAAGTGTCAAATTTCACTATCCATGTTTATTTTTTTGTTAAGCGGTTATCACTTTCTGGATTGTAAATACAAGATTTTTGCCAAGGTTGTTTCTTATTTTGGGGACAGAATATGAGCGTGTGCCTACGTGTGGTGGTGAAGAACAAAACTATAATTTGAATGTTTACTTTCACAATGAGATCAATCTATTTCTGGTAGTCTCAGTTTGGGTTCCCTCAGAAGCAGATCCTGAGACAAGACAAGGACTTCAGTGCAAGTAGTTTACTTGGCAGATGCAGAAAACAGGAGGAGGGAAGAGGGGAAGAGGGTAGCTAGTGTTGGGAAGACTGTGAAGGCAGCCTCTGCTGTCAGCAACTGGACCTTAATACCTTTGGGAAAGTCTGGGAAATGGTGTAAAACACATACCTTGCTTGCAGGGTGAACACACTGACCATTGGCCTTCTGTGTAGAGGCAACACAGCTTTCCATGGCTTCAGAGATTCTCAGACAAAGAGATGCAGATACTCCCAGTTAATGTCTGTGCAGGAGCAAACCAAAGTAACAATAAGACCTGAAGGATATGGACAGAGAATCAACAGCACCTACTAGAGGCTAATGGTCTACAATTTTTATTTTCATTATTTCCAATTATTTAACACATGTAAAACACCTCATACGTATTTCTTGGCCCATTTTTGGAGCTCAGAAGTTTACTTCCTTCTTATTCTTTTAGATTGTTAAATCAAATTTCTACATCTCAAAATAACTTTTGACGTGATTAATCTTCATACCTAAAGACTTAAGTTATTATCGATGACAAGATTATTTCAAAGCTAGTCTTATCGAGAAATACTTTAGGGGTCTGTGTATTTAATCAAAACCATTTTAGTAAGTTATCTTATGGCCCTGCTATTTGTGATCAGAATTTCTTTGTATGTGTTTAATGCTTAGAGTAAGGTATATGTTAACCAGCCCATGGAAATATAAAATACTAAAGCTAAAAATAACCATACAGATTATGTAATCACGTCCTTTGTCATCTCACAGCTTTTTATCAGATGCAGAAACTAAGGTTCAATGAGAACAACACGCCCAAAGTTGTACAAATAATTAGTCTTTCCATAATTCTACATAAAACTGGAGAGAACCCTGGATTCAAGGTAAATGTCTGGGGCTGAGATTATAAACTTCTAGAACCAACGGGAAAGGCTCTGTACCTCTTTTCTTGGCCATGTCTTGGAAGTTAAACCATTTGTTCCTGTGGTTTCTTTTCTTCTTGAGGCAGAAATACCACAATAAAAGGGTTGCCTTTTCTCGATGCCTCATATATGTCATTCAGATGGTGTACTCTTTATATGTATTTAACTGTGGGCTTGACTTCAGCCACCTGCATCAGTCCTAAACCAGTCTGTCGGCCCCCTGCACTATTCTGCTTCAATGTTTGCATTTTTATTAATTTTATTTCCAGAAAACTTCCTGGACTGGCTAATATTATGAAGACATTATTAAAACTGAGTGAATAAAAGTGTGTAAGCAAGTGGGAATACTTTAAATGCCCCATCATGCCCTATTCCTATTACGTATTTAAAATTTGTAATAAAGCAACACAGATTGAATGCCGAGACCTTCAAATATTGACTTTCTTTTGATTTTACTCACTGCTGCTTACTTCTTTCAGTATTGAGGATAGAGAGCTGGTAGAAGTTTTCTTGGAAATTATTATGGCTGTACCAGATTTATTAATTTAAAGAACTTTTCTTGGATCACAATTGAATTTTAACTGTTAAGATAAAAATCTTTTCTTAATAGAGATGACTCTAACTTAAAAAGTATTCTCAAACAAATACAGCAATCTAAAAACCAAAAGATGACCAGAAAAGTTTTCAGCTACATGGAAATTAAGAAACTCACTCCCAAATTATTCTTATTCAGAATCAAAGAGAAAATTAACATGAACATTGAAAACTCTAGAAAACGATGAAATGAGATACAACATACTCAAACCTACAGGATATAGCATAAGCTGTAGTCAGAGTATCAATACCTGTATTAGGAAAGAAGGCAAAAATAAATAAGCCTAGAGAAAAACAAAATAACCAAAGAAAGCAGGAAGAGAGAAATAGAGATAAAAGTACTATTTGTGAAAAGGAAAGCAAAAATTAAAAAAAAATCTACAGAAGATAAATGTGAATCTAGTTCTTTGGAAATTCCAATAAAACTAGTAAATCCCTTAAAGTAAGAAAAATGATGGAGAATAATAATATTGAAAATGATCGAAGAGTAGGACATATGTATTTGTTGAATGATGAATTTATAGAGAGGGAACTGTGTACTAGGCATTGTACTAAGCACTTTATTATCTTCACAACAACTCTTTGAGGTGGTCACTACTTTCATCTCTGTTTTACATGTGAAGAGTCACAGAGTGTAAGTAATATGTGCAAGATTTCATAGCTGGGAATCAAACCCAGGCATTTTACTTCATTTCTAACCCATCGGTTGGAGACGGTGGTTCATATTCTTTTTGATGTAGTTCTAACAGGAAGCCCCAGTGTGGGTTCTATAAATCTCCTTTCTAAGAATTCTAGTGTGAAGTTTAAAGTACTTTTTCATTTAAAAAAATTTCCAGGAAAGCTCCTACTGCATGGCATGAAACTTTTAAAAGGTTTTTGTTGCAAATACACAGAAGCATCTTACAGATCGTCACCTACCGCAAACGTGAGAAATCTAGTATCTAGTCGGAGAAGGGGGCTGGTGAACTTGAACTCTTCCAGCCTGAGTTCTGTGGTTCTTCTGGTTAATAGGAGGAACTTTTTAAAGGGTACATTTTCTCACCTGTAAGGTCTGGCCATGGATCTTGAGGGACATTTGTAACTGGTGGGAATTTCAGTGACATACATTCTTTAAAATTGGACTTCATCCCCCCTCTATTGAACAATTTTTTTTTTTTTCTGGGCTAAAAGAACAGACTAGGATTTAGTGGAAAAAAACGTGCCACAGCTATAGATGAGAGTTTAAACTAGAAAGACTTTTTCCCTACAACTACATTATTTTTGTCTTCACACTTAATATGCTCATCACCTTGCACATGCAGAGTTTCCAAATCTATTCAGCTGTCTACTTTTCTTTCTCACTAATGCAAGCCATGAATATGATATCTGAATCTAATTTAACAATTTGAATTTCCATTAACACCACAAATAAAACTGATAAACTCTCAGTACAACATATAAATCGTTTCAGAGGAAGGTATTGTGCTTTAAATTATTCAGGCACAAATTCTTAATATTTAAATAAAAACATTCTCCCCAGTCCAAGCATTTTAGGACACTCTTTGATAGAAGAAGGAATGTTACAAAAATAAAGTTAAATAATTTTAGATGATACGTTAGTATCTGTTCCTTGGTCCAGTGCCAGTGACCATCTGGCCTCAATGAAGAGAAAGATCCAAAGGAACAGTGTGCAGGGTGGTAAAACATTTAATACAAAATAGGAAAATGCATTAATTACTAAAAGGATAGGAAATAGCATGAGATTTCAGTAAACATTTGATTAAGTAGTTACTGAGTTAGCAAAAAATATTGAAGAACTCTTTTAGGAAGAGACCCTTGCTATAATACAAGCTAGTGCTTATGCCATAGTTTTGTCTTTATTTTCCTTATATACTTGAAGTGCTTGGCAAGAACTGTCAAATACAGGTTCTCAAATATTTGCTTGAAGGAAAAGATTATTTATATATACTAGCAAAATATATTAATGCAGAGCAAACATTTTAGAGCTAAGGCAGAAAGCATTTTTCCTGCTGGTATCTGATGAGAACTAAAGCATGTAATAAAATTAGTTGTTTTTTGTTTTTGTTTTTGTTTTTTTCCTCAGGACTATGAGTAGCTCTGTGGAAAGGCACAGATGTAATTCTGGTTTAGAAATTCTTTGCAATAGTCATGAAGCCAGTGAACTTGGAAGATGAAAAGAGATTCACTTCTAAAGAATTACAGTGGACTTAGTAAATTATGTAAATCTAATGTATTTTAAGTCTAGTGGCAAAAGCTTCTTTTTATGATTTGTCTTAGAAAATCCTCATTTAGACCACCTTGATATGGTAGGTTATGGATATATTTCTTTCAGGCTGGGAGAAATTTTAAACCTGGGTTCCTTTCAGTGGAATATAGATTTTGTTAAGGGCCAGTAAATGTTCCTCTTAATGCTACAGCAATATGCAAATTTCAAATCACCTGGACATCGGTCATTAGAGATTCACCTTAATCATAACCCTAAAGTTGTCTCATGGAAAAGGAATGGGAGGAGGAGGGACAAAAGTTTTACAGTCCTTAATGTCACATTGTAAATGATTATTAATTCAAAATATTTTTAGCTCAGTTCTCCATAATCAGAACTCATCAGACTATTGACTATATTCAAGAGGTAGGTAATTAAAAGGAAGAAGTTAGCAACATGAGTTCAATTTACCTAATCACAGTGATATTTCTGGTCCATGTTGCTGGCCTATGTGACTTCCTGGGATGTAACTTTTGGATTCCACAGGCATGTATAATAATTGTTGACTTGCTGGACTTTTTAAAATAAGTGTATATTCTAACAAACTTAAAATATAGACAGGATCAATCTCAAGTGATAGTCTTGGAATATTTTGTCCTAGATAGGAAACTCTTTGCCAAAAAAGGTAATCAATATTTAACTTAATTTAACCTTAAAAATTGATTTAACCTTAAAAATTGATATTTCAATAAATGATTAAGTTTTTAAACAAGAAATCATTGTTTCTACACATTTACAATTTAAAATTAAAGCACAATGGAAAGAAGGATTGGGATAAAGTACCAGGCCACAAAACTTCCACAAGTAGTAAACTATGCATAAAGTTGCTTTATAGATATTGACATCTACATAGTTTGCTTACAATGACTAATTTATTCAGAAGGTTCAATGGATGGGTCTTAACTTTAACTGGAAAGGTGGTTTGGAGAGACTGATGCCAAGGAATTGTGCTTTTTAGCCCCTTCATACAAAACCCCAAAATCCTCGCTCTGACCTATCTCCCCATTTAAATAGTTTGCTTAATGAAGAGTTCTGCCAGGACCATCAGAAGCTAGCTCTCAAGGCCAATTAAGGCTTGGGAAAAAGAAGATCCTCTTATCAAATGATGTCCAATTAGCTTGGGGTCTTTTTGATCTACATCAAGTGAAATTATAGGCTCGTTGATTATTTTTTCTTTAATTTATTATTTAAATGTCTTTTTTAAAATTAGGAAAGTAATATATGCTCACTGTCACTAGTGAAAAATGAAGCAATCATGCATGAAGAGAGAGGTTTTTTTTCTCCCATTCCACTCCTTTCCCATCCTAATCAATATTAATGGCATCGGGTATGTATATCATTCTACCTCTTTCTTCTTTTTCATGCAACTTTATGCAAAAGTACATGTCAAAAAAGTATATGCTTTACTGATATGTGTTCTTGTAAAAATGAATCACATTAAATATGTTACTCTGAAATTTAATTTTCTCATTTAATAGTGGGAATAGACTTTTTAAAGACAATTGATAGTTTGTTTCTGTATCAGAAACACCTGGAGATGACTTGATAAACACAGATTACTTGCACCCTATCCTTGGAGATTTGTTCAGGAGGCCTGAGATAGGGGCAGAGAATAAGTATTTTTAACAAATTCCTGGGTGATGTTGAGGCTGCTTGTCTAAGGGCCACACTCTGAAAATCAGGGGTCTAAACCTAGTTTTCTTTTTGATAGCTATTGATGATTACACAGAGTAGATGTGCAGTGAAGTTACAACCATTTCCCCTACTGGTGGCCCTTCATTTTTTCTTTTATTTTGATACTATAAAATACTGTTGCAATAAACATCTTGTTCATATAACACAAGATTTCCTAACGTAAGATTGGTAGGTCAAAGTTGGTAAGCATTTACGATTTAAATAGCCATTTCCTGATTACTTTCAAATGTGGTTGTTGCAATTTGCCAGTTATTACATATCAGAGATTATATATCTGTTTCTTTATTGGTGCTGTATTCTCACTGTATTAGTATTTCTATATCAGACGAATGAAAAAAAAATGACATCTTATTATTTTAATTTGCATTTTCCTAAACCATAGAGAGGTTAAGAGAATTCTTGCACATTTATTGACTGTTTGGATTTCTTCTTCAGTCTGCCTCTGTCCATTTTCCCTTCAGTTAATCTTCTTAATTATTTCTGGAGATCATTTCATATAGGGAACATAAATACTTTAACAGACATAAACACTGAAAATTTTATTCCATTCTCTCATTTCTCTTTTAACATTGATCATAATATATTTGACGTAAAGGATGCTTAATTTTTATACCATAAGATATGTCTATACTCTCCACTTGCTTAGAAAGATCTTCTCTAACACAAGATTATATAAATATTCTTCTAAAGTTTCTATAATATTTTAGCTATTTTATATTTTACATTTAAATCTTTATCTGCTATTAATTTTAAAATACCATGTGAAATTCAGGTACAAGTGGCAGCCCTCTCCCCTGGGACTGGCCCCTTACACCAAAGAGAGCAGTTTTGGCAGATTCTTAGTCTCTAAAGATATCTTAGAAGTGTCCTGTGTCCTGTAATATAGTATTACTTAGGGCATTTAAAATGAATCAGAAATCTGTGTTCAAGCTGCACTCTTTTCATAATACAAACATTACAAAATTAAGACATGTTTATTCTCATTGGATAAAAAAATTAATAGAGATTAGCAAAAAGAAAGCAGGAAAAATCAGCCATATTTCAACCACACAGAGGCAGATGCCCCTAGCCTCTTGTACATATTTTAAGATTATAAAAATAAATAACATATAAATAAACAAATACATTTTTTAAAATAGTACTTTTGATGCTGTTTTAAATCTGCCTCCTTCTTTTTTGGACTTTTAGTTTGCTGCCAATTCTTTGTTGCCATATATACATTGAGAGAAACGTCATTCTGGTTACATTTTTTTGCAAAAACTTATTATTTCTTTAGTATGAATTCCTAGAGGGGTAGTTCTCTGATCAAGGCATATATTCGTATACAAAATATTTCCAAATTGTCCTCTAGGAAAATTCTGAAGCTTACGTCCCCACCAGCCATATATGAGAATTCCTTATGAACTCATAACTCTGCAGAAAAAAGTTCGTGCGGCCAAGTGCAAACACAATTTCTCTTTAAAATCATTTCTCCTATGTTAGATATTTTGTTTTTATTATTTGACTGCTTGGGACTGATTTTTTTTTTTCGTAAGGGTAAAAAACCATTGTGATTTTCCACTCTCAGGTGTTTATTTCGCGTTAGGGTGAACTACCTCCTCCTGCTCCAGGGCTGGTCATGTGACCCCATGTGAACACATCAGCAAATATTAAATTCTCATCTTCTAGGCCGAGCAGGTAACCCAAGCCTAGTGTTTGTATCAATTTGGGGATTTTACTAGAATGAGAGCAAAGAAGTTGTCTCAATCTCGCTCTCTCTCTCTCTCTCTCTCTCTCTCTCTCTGTCTCTCTCTCTCCCTTTCTCTCTCTCTTTATTCTTGTCCTCATCCCCCAGGATTTTGAGAAAAACAAAAATATTTACAGCAGAAAATGGAGGAAGAAAAGGGAAACCAGGGGAATCAAGAGAAGGAGAGAGGAGGCAAGACAGTCTAGCTGTGCCTGAAACAATAATTACTGCTGGGCTTTTTACTAACATGAGCCAAACACTTCCATTGGTGAGTGTATACCTTCCTTTTACTCTTTTTTAAAGGTACAAATCCAACTGTTTGTTTTTCATTTCATAATCATTATTCAGTCATCTGGAATGTACTGTTAAGCTTTAAAGGTAAAATAATTATTTGTTAATCATCAGAAATTATATGGAACCAGATAAACATTTGTTTGTCATTTTCTTAGCATTTACTGTTACAAAATGCTTACTACTGTATTACAAAAAGGTTTACACAAGGGTGGGTAGTTTGCATCCTTGATAAAGTAGGAGAACAGATAAGAGACAACTTTTGTTTCTCATACCTTCCCCACTTTTGAGCCTTGGCAATTGTATTAGCAGTCCAAAGGTGACAAATGATTTGGGTTTTCTGGTCACCTCATTAATCACATTAATGATGTCAGACACCAAAAGGAAGGTAGAGAAATCACTTGCTTTATCATTTGATGTCTTTTTATTAGGGGCCCTAATCCAGGAGTTTTAAAGACATTGACACAGACAAGAAATAGTCAGTTGGTATTAATTCCACCGAAAGCAATAATGAAGCAGCTGGCCTCAAAATAAGCTAGCAGTAACCTGAAAGGACCTCAAATGAGGAGGTGTTGGAATTAAAGTTACTTTTTGCTTAAATGAAATTACTTAGGAGTAGTGAGAGCAGGCAGAGATTGGGAAGGAAACAGATTGGGTTTTAATCAATTATCAATGTTTAAATTATTTTCCAGGGAAATTCTTTAGCAGATTGGAGGACAAGGTTATTCTTTGGAAAGCTAAGCATTAGCTCAGAAACAGGTATTTTGCACAACTCATTTTTAAGCTTGATGGGGCTCCAAAATTTATTATTGAATTTAATAAGCAAAGAGGGTCACTTTTCCTGTGGGAATGGCCAAAGTTCACTTCCCAGGACAAGAATAACAGCTATAGCTCCATGCTGAAGAGAAGCTGAAAAAACCATGCTGCAACACAGACCATCTTTTATGATTCCTAACAAGGAATTTGAAATGAACCCCAACTAAGAAGTAGGTATCTCTGTGAAGATGGGGTGAAAGAAGATTATTTCGTGTAGAGGAATGTGAGTGCAAAGTCAGAATAGAATTTGAAATTCTTAGGGGATAGTGCCAGGATATGAGATTTGAGAGTGAGGCAAGTGCAGTTCATGCAGAGTCTTCTAGAAGGTGGAAAGGATATTATGCTACACTCTTAGCATAATTTCTCTGCTTCATGATAGTCCTCTTTTTCTTTCTTTAAAATAGTGAAAATGATATTACAAAACAGGGCAGGCACGGTGGTTCGTGCCTATAATCCTAGCACTTTGGGAGGCCAAGGCTGGAGGATTGTTTAAGCCCAGGAGTTCAAGACCAGCCCGGGCAATAGTGAGACCTTGTTGCTACCAGAAAAAAAAAATATGTATGTGTATGTGTGTGTGTGTGTGTGTGTGTGTGTGTGTGTGTGTGTGTGTGGCAATGGTGCATGCCTATAGTCCCAGCCATCTACTAGAGAGGCTGAGACAGGAGGGTTACTCGAGCCCAGGAGTAAGAGGCTGTAGTGAGTATGATGATGTCAATGATGTCACTATACTCTAGCCTGGGCAACAGAGCAAGACCCTATCTCAGGAAAAAAAAAGAAGAAGAAGAAAAAAAAGATTCAAGACAATATTACAAAACAAAGAGCCTAATGCTGTTTCTATTAAGTGTTGTGTCATGTTATAGTTTTCACTGAGTACACTGGGAACATCTGGAAATTTCTGAAAAATCAAAAAAAATTGTTTTATTTCTATAGTTCACCTCAGGGTTCTCACCTGTTTTTCAGAGGCTTCTGGAATAAGAGATCCTGAGATCCTTTTACATGAGTTTGCGGAAAGGCTGCCCCAGACACTCTTTCTTTCTGAACACCACATTTTGCATCATCTAGTCCTAGTCTAGAATTTGTGCATATTTACTATTAGTAAATCATACATTCTAACATCTTGGGCATCCCTTTAATATGATAGATTGGTTCTGGAAAAAACAACCAGTAAATGTACTTTGTAATGCTTCTCAAGCTGCTTAGTTTGGGGAACTCAAGAGCTGATAATTGCTAATGTGTTTTTTTTTAACCCATAACTGGTGGGAACCATGTTTTATTGAATTACGTACCCTTGTATCTTGGTTTAGTGCTGCATATAACCTTGCAGACACTGACACAAACTATGAAACTGTTTTCTTTTCTTCCCCAGCTCTAATGAGGTATAATTGATTAATAAAAATTATATGTATTTAAGGCATACATGATGTTTTGATATACATTATGAAATGATTTTCACAATCAAGCTAATTAACATATCCATCAACCAACATTTTTTCTGAGAATATTTAAGGTCTACTGTCTAAGCAAATTAACTCTGTATACAACTGTACACAATATATTGTTATTAATAGTATTATAACTATATACAATAAAGTTTTATTAACTATAGTAACCATGCTGTGCGTTAGACTTCAGAACTTACTCATCTTGCATAACTGAAACTTTGTACCCTTTGACTAATATTTCCACATTTTCTCTACCCCACCCCCATCCTGAAAGCCACCATTCTACTCTCTGTTTCTATGAGTTTGACTTTGACTTCTCTTTTGATTTCTTCTTTGATCCATTGGTTGTTTAGGAGTGTGTTGTTTAGTGCCCACATATTTATGAATTTTCCAATTTTCCTCCTGGTATTGATTTCTGATTTTATACCATCGTGGTCCTAACAGACATACACAGAACATTCCAACCAACAGCAGCAGAATACACATTCTTATCAAGCACACACAGAACACTCTCTGGGATAGATCATATGTTAAGCCACAAAAACAAGTCTTAATAAGTTCAAAAAGATAAAATCATATCAAATATTTTTTCTGACCACAATGGCATAAAATCAAAAAATGTCTTGAGACAAATTAAAATGAGAACAAAACATACCAAAACTTATGGGATACAGCAAAAATAGTTCTAAGATGGAAGTTTATAATAGTAAGTGTCTGCATTAAGAAAAAAAAGAAAGATACCAAATAAACAACCTAACTTTACACTTCAAGGAACTAGAAAAAGAAAAGCAAACTAAGCGCACAGTTATCAGAAGGAAGGAGGAAATAATGAAGATCAGAGCAGAAATAAATGAAATGGAGACTAGAAAAGTTCAGTGAAATTGAGAGTTGGTTTTTTGAAAAGGTAAACAAAATTGACAAACCCTTAGCTCGATTAAGAAAAAAAGAGAGAAGACTAAACTAAAAAAAGATCAGAAATGAAAGAGAAGACATTACAATTGACACTGCAGAAATACAGAGGATCATGAAACCATGCCAAACAATTGTACACCAACAAATTGGATAACCTAGAAGAAATGGATAAGTTCCTACCAACATACTACCTATCAAGACTGAATTATGAAAAATTAGAAAATTGAATGGACTAATAATGAGTAAAGCGATGGAATCAGTAATCAAAAACTTCCCAGTGAAGAAAAGCCCAGAACCTGATGGCTTCACTGGTGAATTTTACCAAAAATTTAAAGAAAAATTAGCCAGTTTCAAACTCTTTCAAAATATTGAAAAGGAGGGAATGCTACTACACTCATTTTACCAAGCCAGCACTACCCTGATACCAAGGCCAGACACAACAAAAAAAGAAAATAACAGACTATTATCTCTGACGAACATAGATGCAAAAATCCTCAACAAAATTCTGGCAAACTGAATTCAACTTCACACTGAAGTGATGATTTACAGTGTGCATTTTCAGGGTTTGAATACTCAAGGGTAAGAGTTTTATTTCTTTTGTTGTTGTTGTTGTTTGAAGTAATGCAAAAACTATTAATAGTTGGTGTTGGCTGCATAGCTTTAAACACTCTCCACATTGGAAGATTTTAAATGTTTAAAGTATTTGGTTGGTTGGTAGTGCATTTAAAATATGCATAAGTGATTGGCTCTGTCTCTATCCCAGGAAAAAGCAGCTGGCTCTAAGTAAAAAGTTGTTGGCTAATGCTCTAAAACCCCATGGAAATTTTCATTCGTCCTTTCAACAGAGCCTCCAATGCTAATCAAGGTAGTCTATTGCCTTATAGTACAGGCTGAAAAGATGACCTGTCCTGGCAGTCTAAGATTGTCTCCCAAGGGTTTCCAAATCCTCTTCAAGTGATACCCATCTAATAGGAGGATAAGGGTGGAGCTATGTGCTAAAATATTTTTACCTTTCTGAGAGGGCGGGACTTAGGGGGAAGTAGCTGCTGACAATAGACACCGTCTGTGCTTGAATATCCATTACTCCTCATGAACCATGACCCAATAGTGTTGGTATATTGGAGGAGAACCTCAGGGATTAGTGGAAGGAATTGTACCTGGGTAATTCCCTTTGGAGGGAAACTTAACATATGGAAACCCTTGCCACAGGCTTTGTCCAATAAGTGATGCTTGGCTTATAGAAAGGTTAGTTATACCAGTAGAAGCAGATGGTCTCACTGTTGCCTAAGCTAGCAGCTTGGGCAAACCAAGTTAGGTCCTAAACACACCTGGCTCTTTAAGTAATCTCTACATAATCGTATTTATGGTTACAGGTGGAGAGACCGAAAAGGCAACAGTCTACCTCTCCTCTGTTCTCCAATTTGAGCACATAGATATGTGACTGGTAATTTAAGGAATAATTCTCTTATTGTGATATCTGAGGTCTTTTACCTGGGAAAACCAGGAAGCAGGGTTGGATATAGATGAGTAATGGCAATATGTGTTTCCTTCATTTTCCTTTGTTTATCTTTCTTTCTCTTGCAGTTTTTCCCCCAAATGAGCATGTATTACATTTCAAATAAAAAATTGTATTTAAAATTATATTCAACATTTTCTAGCAATATATTTCAGCTCCTAACTTTTACTCTACTCCTTTTGCCAAAAGGATTGAGTCCAGGCAGAATGCAAGGATTTCTATCCCTTATCTACTCATTGAAAAACATTCTTAGATCCATCACAAGTAGCAGCTGTTATAAGAACTTTCTACTCCCTTAAACACCTAATCCCCTGTGACACATTCCATTTATCCTCTTTTTTTGTGAAGAGTACAGCTTCTGCTCCCCTTGTAGTGTTATTTGCTGATCTTATTTCATTACTCTGGCTTCCTGCTTTCCGATTACTCGAAAAATGAATTTATTCTATAATGCTCAGTTTGTCGTATTTCTACTTTCTCAAGTTACTGTTCTAAAGTAATCTCTGGTGTCTAAGATACTGTCTACTCAACACAGCTCATCTTGTCCTTTGTCCCAACCATTTCACATTGGTAATTTGTGCAGGTCTATGCTAAGAGCCTCTTTGAAGAGCAAGTAAATTATGACTGCTTTGAACTCCCATCTAATCAAAACTTGCTGTTTGAAATTCTGTCTGTGATTTCACTTTTGCTAAACCACAGACAGTTTTGGCATAGTTATCTTTATTCTTTCCAGTCAATGAAAATTTGAGATTAAAGGAGTGATCTTTTTTATTTTCCATTTCTAAATATGCATTTATTTAACTGGTCAAAATTATCACAGAGTTTTGAAATAACGGATTTGGAAGGAGCCTCAGAGACCATCTGGTCCAACCCTCTCATTCGCAGATTGAGAAAAATGAGCCTCAGAGCTCAAACACATGGTGACCAAACTAAAACTAGAATCCAGATCTCTGGTCTCCAAGCCCAGATATAGCCTTCCTACTATATCTGGTGTATTTTACTCTCAATGAGGAAATGTAATTTCATCTCCTAATTTCTAAAACAAAGAGAAGGAATGCAATCTTGATTCTTCAGGGGGACTTTTGTTGTAAACAACAGAACCTGACTTTAGTCATTTTAGGCAAAAGAGAACTTGCTGAAAGGCCACCAATAACTCACTTAATTCCTCAGCACAGGTCTTCAAAATAAGCAATGATTAATGGAACTCAGAAGGAGAAACAGCATGTTTACTGATGAATATGGCCTTAATGTTCCCCTCAGCTTGAGTAAACTTGAGACAAGTTTCTTCCTGACTATAGATAGGCTCCTAAGGTCCCTTTTCTTAGAGTATTTACTTTAGAAAACTTGTGCCTATAAATTCTGTCCCTTTGAGATGTAAATTTTCTCCCAGCCTCTTGCCAGTTTTAGAATCCAGGATGTCTTTCTTAAGGGCCGGAGAGCCATCTCTTTGAAATGTAACTATCAAGAAAGATAGCACCCCTAACTTCCAGTCTCTGTGGGAGAGGAGGAGGCTAGCTTCAGTAAGAGCCAATTAGCGACACAAATGGCCTATATTGACCAATCTCTCCCCTAAACCCCTCTGGCAGTATCCACTAGCTCACCCAGTGCTTAAAAACTCTCAGACATTTGTTTCAATGGAGTTGAGTTCAATCTCTCTCCCCTATTTTGACATTTTAGAATCAAATCTTCCTTGCTTGTTTAACTTGTCTAGTGTAACTTTTCTTTGACATCATGATGCCACTAGCAGGAAGAACTGGAATTCCAACCATTTTTTAGTATTTTTTTTCCTTTTTCAAAATTCCATTGTAAGGAGGTATTATCTGTTTGCTCTAATGGATGGTAGGTCCTCTGATTCATCTCACCAGATTTAATCCAATGCGATAACCCCTTAGGAAATCGAGTGCAGTTTGGAAGAGGAGATGGAAAGCTGGGCAGTAAAACAAACAAAAACCTCCCAAACCGAATCTGTTTGCTAAAACATTTACTGTCATTTTGATTTCCTAACCAATATATCAGGCCGGGTACTATTTGAAGTATAAAAGACGGCTATGTAAGAAGTGCCAACAATATCATCACTTCATTGTTTTTTTCCCTTCTAGTATGGCACAACTCTTGGAGTATGAACAATAGAGACTTCTTTGGATTAAGACAGATGGTACACAAAGGTGTCATCTAGCATGAAAATTGCTGCTCAGTAGTAGTGGTTGCAATGGAATATCAGGTTGGGAAGAATCAGAGATCAAATCTGGGCTCAGTGGAAATGGTACAGATAATGGATAAGTGGTTGATATTTTTACCATGGGTGTTAGTCCAAGTCCTGTGAGATAGGATTTAACATGCAAAGATTTTTACTAGGTGAAACACCTGTGAGAAAAATGGAGCAGGAGCTGGGGAAGGTGAGAGAACCATTAGCCTGCAACTTAAGTCTGATACTGAGTGACGATGGGAGGGAAGGAAGGTTGTGCGAATACATCTTAGATTGCTGTGCATCTAAGGAAGGTGTGGCGAGGCCATAGGGAGTTTCCACATTAAAGTTGGCTGTCAGAGGAGTCTTGTGTTTCCCAGGGATGGGTTTGCCTTAGAACCCCAGCCGTGCTCAGTATTTGGTCTCAACACAAATGCAGACATGAATTTCAAAGTGTAGGAGCTGACTCCTTGGCCAATTAAACTCCCTATAGTTGAGTTCTGCAGGCACATTCTCTTGGACACCATACTGTGTAACTGTTATCCTGAGGTTCATATATGAAAGCCCCCATTAAGGCTATAAAAAAAAACCACACAAATATTCACATTAGTGGTGGTGGTGTGGGAAACAAATGAAGTTTTCTTGCAGAAAAGTGGATTAGATATCCTAGTTTCTCAAATAGGATGTGTTCAACAGCAAATAAGAAAACAATGAGAACAGTGGCTTTAAGCAATAAAGGACATTGCATTATCTCACATAATAAGTATCTAGGTGGGCAATTTCAAGATTTGTTCAGTGTCTGAGTGATGTTATCAAGAAGTCAGGCATTATCTATCCTTTTGCTCTGCCATCCTTGACCTTGGTTTTTTATTCGAAACTTGCTGACTAATGGTTACACATGGCCTCCAAGTTCGCACCTATCACATTCCCATCCAAAAGTAGAAAACAGGACAGTGTCCAGTGCAGCTAGAGAACCATGTCTTTTCTTTTATCTGGGAAGCATAGATTGCTGTTTCAGAAGCCCCATCATATTCTTCTTACGTTTTATTAGCCAGACATAGTTCACATGCCACTAATTAGTGGCAAAGACAATGGAATTAGAAAAAAAGAATGATTTTTCCCCTAAGAATAGATTAGGAATATTATGAAATATATATGAAAAAATGCCCAACACCACTAATCATCAGAGAAATGCGAATCAAAACCACAATGAGATATTATCATCTTACACCAGTCAGAATGGCTATTATTAAAAAGACAAAAAATAATAGATGTTGGTGAGGGTGCAGAGAAAAGGGAATGCTTATACACTGTTGATGAAAATATAAATTAGTATAACCTCTATGGAAAACAGTATGGAGATTTCTCAAACAACTAAAAATAGAACGACCATACGATCCAGAAATCCCACTACTGGGTATCTACCTTCCCTCCCCGTCCCCCCCAGGAAAAGGAAATCATCGTCTCAAAAGGATACCTGCATTGATATGTTTATCACAGCACTATTCACAAAAGCAAAGATAGGGAATCAACCTCAGTGTCCATCGACAGATGACTGGATAAAGAATATGTAATATATACACACAATGGAATACTATTCAGTTAAAAAAATAATGAAATCATGTCCTTTGCAGCAACATGGAGGGAACTGAAGTTTATTAATTTAAGAGAAACAACTCAGATACAAAAAGACAAATATGGCATATTCTCACTTATAAGTGGGAACTAAACAATGTGTACAGATTAACATAGAATGTGGAATGACAGACAATGGAGGCTCAGAAAGGTCGTGTGGGTGAGAAGGAGTAGATGTTGAGAAATTACATAATGGGTACAATGTACATTATACAGGTGATAGCTACCCTAAAAGCTTTGACTTTACCACTATGCAATCTATCTGTGTAGCAACATTACACTTGTACCCCATAGATTTATACAAATAATAAAAGCGTTATCCTTTCTTTCCCTGGGTTGGAAGAGGGGCCAACTTTCCTTAAATACAATACATTGTTGAGGATCTGATACCTAAAGAAAGTAATGTCATTGTTAGCCAGGGAGAACTGTGAGAAAGGTAGTTATGCTGGGAATCAACAGCATTGGCTACAACTCCATACCCAGGGAGGTTTCGAGTGTGCAGACTTATTCAGGGTTACATCTGGATGAAGAAGAAAAGTCTGGAGCATGAGGAACAGACAAAAGCAGACACTATAAAATTGGTGAAAAGAAGGCTTCAGCTGTCCGAGAAAAGCCCTAGAAAGGTTAAAGATATTTCATCAGGCACATGTTGAAAGGGTAATTGGAATAAGTTTCTAGACAGAAATTTGGCAATGTGTGTTAAATGCACAACACATTGTTACATCTGGATGTATATCTTTTGACTGGTTTTATATATATTTTGGCTGTTTTAGAAATTCTGCTTTAAAGAATATTTACCATAGAAATAAACCAGCTATTCACACAAAGAGTTACATACAAACATGTTTATCACAGCATTGTTTATAATTATACAGGCCTGGAAACAGGTAAAGGCTCATGTTTTGGGGGCATATTTAATGATTTGAAGGATATTAAATGCCTCTATGAAAAAGCAGGTTTTCAAAAGGATATCCTCAGGGGGAAAAATAGCAATATATTCAGAATTGTCATTTTCACATGTTAGAATTGCTGTTGATTTTTTTATGTTGTTCTTTATACTTTTGGGTCTTTTTAAAACTTTATGCAACACACATGAAATAAATTTTGTGAAAGATATCGCTTCCATTTTGCCAAGAGTAGAACTTGAATCCGATGTTGATTTCAGATGCAGAATCTTGTGATCAGCCACCGAAGCTTATTTAACTTTTGATGTAGAACTTAACTTGCACTCAATAACTCATTTACAACTCACAGTCTGCAGATGACGACACTGAGGCCACAACAGGCTAAGCAACTTGTTCATGTGCTGGTAAGTGGCAGCTTCACATCTCCCTTGGAAAATTATTACTAAACTACTAAAGCCTCCCTGTTCATTCTGCCCCACCCACTACTGTCAAATCCCCATCAAGCAGTTAGATTGAACTTTTAAAAACCTGTGATGACACACACATACTTATTCAAACCTCTGGGGGCTTCCCATCATAGACCTATCTCCTGCTATCTTGCCTACCTCATCTTCTACAATGCTAACTCAGTCTAGTCGTAATGGCTTTCACTTGTTCCTTAGACCTGCCAAGCTTGTCCCTCTTGAGGTCATTTGCGCCTGCTGTTCCCTCTTCTGGGAAGACTCTCCTGGTAGGTTAAAACGGCTCGCTTCCTTACCCTCATGCAAGTTTCTGCTTAAATGCTTCCTCTCTGAAGGGACCTACCCTCACTACTCTATAGCATCTATAGGGCCACCTCTCTCCAACATCCCTCACTTTTTATTATGGATCCGCGTCATCTTTCTTCGTGACATGAATCCTCTATTCTGTGTTTATTTGTCTGTCTTCACTCCTAGAAGCCCCATAAGGATGTGAATTTTATCTTGCTTTCTACTATATCCCTAGTACCTAGAAGGGTGACTGACATATATTATGAGCTCAATAAAATCTGTTGAATAAACGTATGAATGACAGAGCCCACTTTTTTAAAACTCAAACTATATGGTGTTTTTTTAATGTGGTCAGAATATTTATACAGTCATAGATTATTTTAGTCATGTATCAATTAATTGGTGATTAGAACATGTTTTTCATAACTCTTCACTAAAACTAGAACGTGAAACTGTTATTATTTATAAAATAGTTGTACATCTGGCAAGCACAAAGGAAAGGTACCTTAAACTTCTGATAATTCTATTTTCTGAGATAACTTCAAGAGAAGGGAACATTTATACTCACCAGAAACTCAGTTTAGCTTGTCTATAAGATTTATCACAATTTATTTTTGCCTATTGCTTAAGCTCTGTTGTGAATTAAAATAGTAAATTAGGTAATAAACTATTTATAATGTATTACAGCTATTAGTATGCTGTAAGTATTCAAAGCATCGCTAGTATCAAAGTGTATAAAGATGGAAAAGTTTAGTGTGACATTTACAGTAAATTATGCAACCCTTTAAAGCAAAACAAATATTTCAGAAATGTGTTAATGATTCCTGGGTATAATGTCAAGTGACTGAAATGATGGTAGGTGGGCAATGAGAAATGAGTTTGAAGCTGATGAGTTCTTAATGATATTATTTCATCTTTTGCCCTTTTGTTGCTCTTGGTATTCAAAATTCAATTTGCATTATTTCTTTAGATAATTGATAAACATCTTATTTATTAATGATATATATTCTATTTTCATAATTCTTTTTTAAGTCTTGGATTTAATAATAAAAATAATTATATCTACCCTTTGATCAACATCTTCCCTTAGACAGGGAGAATAAGTTTTGGTGATCTACTACACAGCATGGTGGCTGTAATTAAAAATAATGTATTGCATATTTTAAAATAACTAAAAGAATCGATTTTAAATGTTCTCACCACAAAGAAACATTAAGTATGTGA
>RJWJ010028412.1:0-21432 GCA_004363605.1 Indri indri | reverse complement strand
TCTCTTTCATAATACTGAGAAAAACAAAACTTTCAAGATGAACATGGAAGCATCTTCTATAAATGATTTTTATTATTAGGAATGCAATGATAGGCATGAGGTCACAGCTGTCCCCTATAAGAAGACAGAGACTAGACTTCACTGGTTCCTAACTGTATTGTCAGCCCTCAGTCAAGTGCCAGGCACATAGTGGACACTCAATGGATACATTTTGAATTGATGAGTGAATTAATAATTCCTGATCTCCCTCAGACCTGCATATATCCTTTTGGATGATGCTAAACACACTGAATTAGTTTAAGAAGCACACAGGTTTTTCTGTCACAGGGCTCTGATATTTGAACCAACCAAGACATCAGTGACCGGATCTGAGGCAACAGAACTTTGTCAGCTATGGGGAGGCTTGTCGATTTCTGGCGTAGTCATTTAGCTGTTTTGGCTATTCCTCTGTTCAGATCGCATTACTCTGAAACACATGTAAAAGCACGTGCCACCTGGATTTCCTCGCTACAAAATGTAAGAGAACAGCAATGCATGTGGATTGCTATCGACAACAGTAATAACATTGATTAGAACCTAGATCATGGTTTCTCGTTACAAAAGCTTTTTGCATCCATTATGCCACCTACGGAGACTTCGTGGGATGGGTAACTGTTGTCCTTAATTTACAAACCAGAGAAAGCAAGACTCTGAGAAAGTGAGTTTTATTGGCTATGATATGGCTAAGAGTCAAATCCTTAATTATGACTAAAAGCCTAGTATTTTTTTTGAAAACCCCAGGCAATCTCTCTTGCGCAGCATACAGTCTTTCTTTGTCAATTCGTAATGTGCACCAGGATATTGTATCGCACCAGGGCTGGCTTTGTGCCCATCAGCTAGTTTTTATCTTACATTAGTGAAGTTGTAGTGAAATGATTAATTGGGCTTTTCATTTGCTAAATGTACCTTGCTTGTCTGCCAGATCTCTGAGGCAGGTGACAGGCAATGTACGTCCATTGCCACGGCATCTGTGGGAGGTGGCTACATATTACCAGCCGTGCTAGGCTGCTGGAAGACTCACAACCTGGAATGTCCCATGTAAAGGTGACAGGTGTAAATATTCCCTGGAAAGCTCTGTGTCTGCTTCTGGGCTCGAACCAGCAGGTATAGTATTCTGTAGATTGTAGGGAGGCTGCTTTCTAAATCTGCTACCTCATGTGTAATTGACGCGCATGATTTCATGTGCTCATTCAGAGCTTAAACTGTACCAGAACTTTAATATCTTCTGTAATATTTCCCTTGGAAGATATCAATAATATACCTATTTTAACCTTTGGCATTATCAGTTTTGCGGTGTTCAGGAGAGATAAATTAGGTTGAAGTCAATAGGAAGGAGGCAGTTTTCTGTCCTTAATGGTCAAATCAGCCCATACTCACGGTGCTGTCTTCTCAAACAGTAGTATGTGATCTCAGTACCGTACCAATACCTTTAACTGTTTTAGGAAATCCAGAATGTGTTAGTCCAAATTTAAATCTTTCTTTTGTGTTATGAAAAAGGAACAGCATTTCTGTCTATTATTCCCATCTGTTCCTTTGGATTTAAAAATATTTTGACAATGTGGCTATCATAAGCCTCTACGAGTGAAACTGTTCTTTTTTGCTCCCTGGCTACGCCTTTTAGCATCTCTCTGCTCTTTCTGTCCCTGAATAGGTTTGCAGATACAGTGTCCCTATTATTATGTAATATCTGGTGCTATTCGTGTGAGCCATGAGTAGAAGGAGAATAAAAACCGCTTTCCCTATTATTAAGTCTGTGCTTCTATCATCTGTGGATTGGCAACTTTTCAACATGATTTTTGCTCTGATTTTGCTGAAATGGTGAGGATGTGGATAGTGGTGGGGGTGATCCTAGGAGGACAGTCCTGAGGGCCAGCAGCTAACTCTCAGGGAGGTGGGGAAGAGGAGAGTATTGACCTCAAGTACTGACGGTATGTTATCTAGTCCGGAGGTGTGGGCAGGTGTCGGGAGGGAAGGACAGCCCCTGGCCGCAATATACTGTTGTGCAGCCAGTAGGAATGAACCCAACCACCAAGTGCAGCTGGAAAGGTCGACAGGGGCCTGCTTACATCCCACCTTGTAGAACATGGCAAAGCATTTGCATTTTACCCTAATTGTGGTCAGAAGTGTAAGGAGGTTTGAAGAGGAGAGTGACACGATGTTGCTGTAGTTTCAAAAGGTTGCTCCGGCTGCTGTGTGGAGACTAACTTGGGGAAAGGGTGGAGAAAGGAAGAAAGGAATGATGACAGATGAGAAGGCTGCTGTGGCGGTCCAGCTGCGGGACAGTGGCAGCTCGAAGCAGGGTGGCAGCAATGAGTGTGGAGAGAAGCAAACAGATTCAGGGTGTGTCTGGAGGTAAAATTTGCAAGACTTGCTGATGAATCAAGTGTAGGAAGTAAGGAAAAGACAGGAGGAGGTGATGACTCCTTGGCGATGGCGTGAGTGACTTGAATGGTTGGAGGTGTTCACTGAAAGGGAGGAGACAGAGAAAGGAACAGGTTGGACGTAAGATAAATTAATTGTGAGTTCTGGTTTGAACCTTTTTTACCCTTTTTGGGAAACTGAACCGAAATTAGCACTGAGTCTGGAAGGCTCCTTGCACAGAGGCTGGGTAGAGAACAGAGTCCATCACTAGTCACTCAGGCTCTGGGGGAGACGCAACCATGGAATGCTGCCCGGTCACTTCAGTTAGCTTTTCTTCCCACCCCTCAGAGCACAGAATGAATTTCCAGCTCCCAAATTTCACGCCATCCTCTGTCCTAGAATTCCAGATAAATGTTTGATGCCATCTACTTCTGACCCCCTTAAATAGTTTATGCAATATTTATGTCCTGGTAAATTTTCCTAAAGCTATCATGAGAAATTGTCCACATTTTATTTGTTATAGCTTTTACACTTTCTCTTACACATCCCCAAATCTAATTCTATCCAAAACTCAGCCAAGAACTAAACTCAAAAAGTCTTAACCAAAGTAGTGGTTAAAACTCCCACACTCTAACTTGTGCTCTTTGGTTGGTTCATTTGCCAAAATGTGAGACCCTGTGCCAAAGTAGCATTTATGTGGTTTCCTGATCCGCATAGGAACCCAAGTAACAAATTAGAGGAGGATGGGATCTCGCTTCAGGCAAGGATGCTGAGAGCAGCAAAAACTGACAACTGACTGGGAGAAGGCAGAGGCACTAAAAATGGCATAAAATGACATAAAAGCTCAAAAAGCATTAGGGGTTAGAACCATTTAGCCTCAAAGGCACTGCTGTCTTAAGGATAGCAAAATAAGTGTTAACCCCATAGTGACCTTGAATTATCAAGAAAAGATTGTGCTGTTTTGAATATGATTGCATAAGTATGCAGGGATGTGTGGGAATTATTTTAGAAGATTTTTGCCCTAACAGCGAAAATGAAATAAAGTTTTGGCTCTTAGCAATAAATATGTAATCTAGAAAAGAAATTTATGTGAACCCTCCTTTCTAGCAACACTAAACCTTTTTCTCCTCTTGGAAATCAAGCTTAATGCAACAGAGTATATCTTCGAAATTAATATTTCAATCTGAAAGCGTCTCAGTTGCTAAACTGAGATGTCTGTTACAGTCTTTCTCTGTGAGTCTGTTCTGTAAAGGGAGTGCTCTGGTTTGGATAATCGTGTCCCCCCAACCCCCATCCAATTCATGTGTTGAAATCCTAACCCCCAAGGCGATGGTATTGGGAGGTGAGGCCTTTGGGAGCTGATTATGGCATGAGGACTCCATCCTCATGAATGGGATTAGTGCCCTTATAAGGAGGCCCAAGAGAGACCCCTTATCCCTTCTACCATGTGAGGACACAATGAGAAGGCGCCCTCTATGAACCAGAAAGCAAGCCCTCGTCAGACGTCAAATCCGCTGGTGCCCTGATCTTGGACTTCCCAGCATTCAGAACTATGAGAAATAAGTTTCTGTTGTTTATAAGCCACTCAGTTAATGGTATTTTGTTACAGCAGCCTGAACAGACTAAGACAGGAGGGTACACTTTTTTCCCATTGGGGAACACATGATTTAGGAGCCTCCGTATCCTTTGTAATTCAAGGCTATTGACTTCAAGACTGCTACTGTAATTCAAGGTGAATTCCAATATAGGATGATTTCCACAAACTTACTTGTCATTGTCCCATTGCTATCCATCATAGCAATTATTATTATAAGCCTTTTGAATTTATTATGATTTATTTATACTGTGAAGAATTTTATTTGGTTCTGTTTAGCCTTTAAAGCATACCATTTAAATCATCGGTACTAACAACAGCAATATATACAAAATTAAAATTTATTCTTACCAATTCAGTAACTAGTCCATTTTTCCTACTCTTTGGCGTTTCGTTTTTACACTGGGGAAATTTTTGTTGTCATCAGAGAGGTATTCTGGGTTTCATTTCTTAATTCCAACATTCAACAAACATGCTAAGGGTTAAAGTCAAGACATTTAAGGTGTTTGATGGCATTAGCCCATGGACAAAGAATCCCAAAATTCTGTGTTGCTACTCACCTTCCCATAAATGAGATACCAGAGGAATAACATAATGTGAATCAAAATGCCGGCTTCAGTGATGGCTATGCAAGAGCCCGATATGCCAACCTAGGACACAGGGAGAGTTGGAGTGTACATGTTAAGTCTCAAATCTAAGAGGGACACTTTTTCTCCTCCAAGTGAAAATCTGTGCATGTGCCCACACTGCAGCCAGCTTTTCATAGGAAAAAAAAAATTACAGAAAAGGAAAGGAGCTCAATCACTTGTGTGCACAGCAGGCCAGGTGTGATAGAAAAGAAGTATCCATGTACACTTGCTTCAGGGCTTTTTTTCTTCCTGGAGGAGTCCTTATTTTCAGGGTAATTATGACAACTTAGCTTCTACCCAGTGATTTTTTTATTTCAAAGCAATTCTAGCTGGGAACATTTTAAGTATTTTCAAGCTGAACATTACTCGTGGGTAATCCTAGTGATTGTAAAGAAGTGACAAGCAAACGTGCTTGTTAAAGTCATCTTGGTAGCTCCTTGAGAACTGTGACCGTCTGTTTGTAGCTGTGCCTGCGTGACAATTCCTAGTCTATTAAAACAGAACATTGTTGAAGTATGCACAGACAGACTGTGGGCTGAAGTGTTCAGATTTCAACTAGAACATATTAAGAGAGTGTGGTAGGCCCACTGAAAAAGAATTCAGGAAAGTATAGCAGAGACCCTGAGTGATGAGTAGCAGTTCTGCCAAACTCTTGGTGACTGATCCTCATATGTTAATGTTGCCTGTTCAGTGATATGTTCATATCACCTATGATGGCACAAAAAAGCAATGGCACAAAAGGATGAACCAGGGATAAATTGTTATACAGGTATCTGTGTTGGAAATGCTCTGAGTCCTGAGTCTTGATAGCGACTGTGTAAAGAGCTATAGCCCATTTGGAGACTCCAGTAAATATCGACATCGTATGTAAATGCAACCCAGGAGTCATCGTGGATTTCTCTTCTTTTACATTTGTTTATCTCACAGGCTTCTCCACCTATGTAGGTGGCATCACCTCACCCAGCTGGGAAAAACTAAAAAGCATGCTCACTGACGCAACCCATCAGCAAGTTTTGTTGATTATAATTTCAAAATATATCCCAGGTGCAACCGAGTTGCGTCACCTCTAATGCTAACCTGCAAATCCACATCACCATAATCTGCCTCGGTGATTGCAATAACCTCTGACTCATCCCCTTGGTTCTGCTTTGCCCTGATTCCACTGTGATGATCCACTCTCAAAGTGCTCAGTACTCCTGAGTGAGTTGGGTATTTCTTAATCAACTTTATTTTTTTGAGAAATTTCAGGTTCACAGCAAAACTGAGCGGAAAGTATGAAGAGTTCTCCTTCCCCCCACACGCAGAGCCTCCCCTATTGTCAACATCCCCCACCAGAGTGGCACATTTGTTAACATGATGGACCTACATTGACACATCATTATCACCCAAAGTTCATAGGGTTCACTCTTGGTGTTGTACATTCTGTGTGTTTGGACAAGTTTATAATGACATGTATCCACTACTGCAGTGTCGTACGGAACAGTTTCACTGCCCTGAAAATTCTCTGTGCTGGTCCTATTTATCCCTCCCTCCCCCTCACCCCTGGCAACCACTAATCTTTTTACTGTCTCCATAGTTGTGCCTTCTCCAGAATGTCATATGGTTGGAATCATGCAATATGTAGATTCTTCAGATTGGCTTCTGTCACTTACTAATGTGCATTTAAGTTTCCTCCATGTCTTTTTGTGGCTTAAGAGCTCATTTCTTTTTAATGCTCAATAATATTCCATTGTTTGTATGCCCAGTTATGCACCAGCTGCAGTGATTGAACAATGAGAACCGTTCTCTACTCCTGCCTCTCACTGTTGGTCTTCACCCTGTTTTCCCGAGGGGTCCTGAACACGAGTATGCCTTCTGCTACAGCTAACAACAATGTATTGTGCCTTGAAAGGAACTAAATGGTATTGCACCTCCTGAAGACACATGAATACTGTGGCAGCAATATTTCTCAATGATACATTCTTTTTCCTCCTTCAGGAATGGGTTCCACAATATTCAATTCTACTTTCTAATACATAATATTATAATAATGTTACAACCCAGCTTAGTTCGGTTGAAAATAAATTCACCTTTGAATCGCTAGAAATGGCATGTTTCTCTTCTAGGCCAATGTAAACAGCATTTTGTTATTCTTTAAATCCAACAATACTATGTACTTAATACTATATCCAGCAAATAATACATATTTGAACATTTTTATGGAGTGCCTACTTGGTAATGGCAATGTTATTTATATCTTATTGGGAAGATATGTTTAGTTCTGCGAAGAACAAATTATGCATAATATTTCATGAGGATCTAGTGCCAGCTAGTGGTTATCTATTATATATGCTTCAAAAAGATAAGTGCCTTTTTTTTTTTAATAACCAAGGACAACATGATCTTATTTAGACAAGAAATTGCTTTAAAACAACATTTTAAAAAGTATTTATTGGCCATGTTGGGGCAAAACAACAGAATGTACGTAAGAGTGGGTATCTGGAATGTTCTGTGGTTGTGTCATGCCCCGTGTCAACATCTACCTAGTCATTACGTTCCCATAGTGTGATTATTCCTGTGCCTTCTGTCCTTACTGAATCATGATGTCACTGAGGTACAGATTATGCCTTCATTTCTGTATCTCACCATTTATCACAACATCTGACACTTAGATGCAGATAGAAGTATTTCTTGAATAAATAAAAAATTTTAAAAAATGATTGCCATATTTCATTGGCCACAGTGTGTGACTTCTGAAAACAGTTGTTTAGGGCTTATCAGCACTAAGTCATAACTTTAATTATTCTGAAGTATACTAGACAACTTTGGGCTTCGAAGCTTTTTTAATTGTCAAGAATTTCCTAGTTAACTTAGATATCATAGATCTGTTTAAACATTAGCTGTCCCAAGAGGCTCATTAGAAATTACAAGAAGCTGGAGGGCCACGGAGACAAGCATCCCAGATGCAGTTTATTATTATATTTTAACTGTGTAGCCATTAGCAACAAATTTTGAACTGGCAGATTTTATTTTCCTGGGATGGGAGCTGGGTTATAAAATATATCTTATGGTTCGGTCTCTAATAACCTTGGCTTTTAGACTCAATGCTTTCTTATTAATTTGCCGATTAGTGGTGGTGTTAATAATTGGCTCAAGTGGGAATTTTAGATGTCTGCTAATGGTTCATTAATCAAATTTAAAAAGTCACCATCTTTGAAATTTGAGGTTGAAAATGTAATTCTCCTTGGGACTGCCAGTCAGATACATTCCTATGGGGAGGAAGACCTTTCCACCTCACTGCTTCAACGGGTGACACAGTTACTGGGGCCATTTGTTAATTATCCCACCTGGTATGCAGTAAAGTTGATTAGGATCCTAGCTCATTAAGGAAGGAGTTTTACAGTTCAATTAATTCAGACTCCTCAGATGTATAAAGAAAATACAGTTTCTGTATTTTCTATGCCTGGTCTATTTTCCTCAGAAACCTATTGGAAGGGTAGATTTCAATGTGCGTGCTCTGTGTGTTGCCATCATTTAAAGAGTTGGTTTAGATAAATCAGTCACATTTATGTGGATAAATGATTATACTTTCAGTTCTCCTTGGGCTTCCCTGCTGCTGTCCAAGATTGGTTTTGAATAGGAGTTTGGGGTATAGAGGGGTTTATAAAAATTTCAGTACATTTAGGGGATATAAGTGAAGTTTTGTTACATGTATATATTGTATAATGGCGAAGTCTGGGCTTTAGGTGTACCCATCACTTGAACAGTGTACATTGTACCCCACAGGTAATTTTTCACCCCTCACCTCCTTCCACCCTCCCCTCTTTGGACCCTCCAGTGTCCATTATGTCACTCTGTATGACCACGCGTGCTTGTCCATGGCTTAGCTCCTACTTATAAGTGAGAACATGCGACATATGGGTTTTTGTTCCCAGCCAACAAACATATGAAAAGATGCTCAATGTCACTAACCATCAGAGGTTTTGTCTATATGCTTTCGTGCAGTGAGGAATGAGGGCCAAGCATGCCCAGGGCATCTTCCAGATGCTTGTCCATTTCTGCTTCAGACAGGTTGGCGCGCATGGTCTGCTCCCAGGACTGCTGCAACAGGTACCATCTCTTCATCTGGCACCCACTGCTGGAGTTCGTGTTCCAGAGAGCTGCTCCCAGCATGGAATCCCTGCACACGGTGGCCTTTGTCCCAACCTCACGATCCCATCCACCTACTATTCTTCTCAGAACCACTGTGCCCTTTATTACTAGGGCATGCGACAAATTCTTCCCTGCTGTGTGAGCCTCAGGAACCATTGGCTTAAGCACGTCTTTCTTGCTAATGCCCGTCCGATATTAAAGATTCATGTTAGATATGATCACATGTGGGCTTCTTGTACGGGCCTGGGACTGGCTACCCCACAGGGTCCCTCATACTTGTCTGGGAGTTTTTATCCCTCCCTCTCACCTCTCCTTCTTAAGATTTCTTCCCCAGGGGAGGAAAATGAGGCACCAGCTGAGCTCTGAATCTTACCTTTATCTCTCTTTCCTCTAGGTCATGAAGAAACATGCCTTCCCTTTCCTGGATATCATATCCTAATTATTCCCACCCCTTAACATTTAGAAGAAAATCTCCATGACCTATCTTGCCATGCTTAGCTCTTCATATATTTAAAGGAGGTTAAAGAATTTCCATGCCTCCCCTTCCCTAATGGCTCAGGCTTAGGGAGGGAAGGCTGCAAAGAACTGGAAATTGAATAGAAATGAAAGCATGATGCTTTGGTATTTTCAAAACATTACCTTTGTAGCATTGGTCTTTATCTAGATCAGTGGTTGTGAACTCTAGCTGCATATTAAAATCACTTGGGGGTCTTTTTAAAAAAAGGAATGCCTAGATCAATCACGGGAAAATAAATCAGAGTATCAGATATTGAGCAACCAGATGCTGGGAGAGTTTAAGTGCATTGCTCAGTGTCACTTAGTAAATTAGTCCCACTCAGCTGGGTGCTCTTCTTCCTCCTGCACTGCCAGGGTGACCACCGTGCTGTAGCTACTTTTATTCCTAAGCAGATATACAAACCAAACATGATTTATTTAATGTTTATAGTGCAATGTGTGTTTGTATGTCTATGCTAAATATATTCCACTTGGAATCTTTGTGGAAAAAAATAAAGAAAACAATGCTTTCTTCATTTACTTCCTTATATATCACAATATGAGGGTGGAGCTTCGCCTGAATAGCTATGCTATCAGGAGAGGGTTCTTTAAGGAAAATGTCCTATGTCCTCATTATACAAAAAGCTGCGCCCCTTTGCTTGCCAGTGGTTGCGGAGAGCAGTTTAGTCTTCTAATCACATCAGCATTGCCTCTTGTCCTTCCCCCAACCCCATCCCAACTCCACAAAACACTTTTCCACATTCATAGTTTCTCTGGACTGACTTCCAAGGACATCTAATGCTTTAATTTTCTTGCAATCTGTGGGAAGAAACAGAGAAATTGAGCCAAGATGTGCAACTCAATGCTTTTTACTATTAATAACAGCGGAGATTCCTAAACCCTGTTCCAAAAGGAAACACAGTCCGCATAACCATTAACTTCTAATCACTTCTACGGGATAAGTGATATCTAAGGCCCTTTCTAGATTTACAAAAGGACGTCTCTTTGAACCTCCTTTCCTCTCTGTTTCCCGATTCACGTTCTCTCCTCCTACTCCTTTCCCTTTTCTCTCTCTCTCTTCTCTTTTTCTCTCCCTCCTCTCTCCTACAAATATGAAAGGAGTTTGCAGCGGTTTCTGTGCAACAGAAAAATACTTCTGGCAAGATGAGACTCCTGAGGTTGTCAGAAAGCTCATACTTTTCCTCCAACTCCCCATTTTAAAGGGGTTCGCCTGCCTCAGGGAAACGAAAAGGAAAGTAGGGAATTTACGGGGAGAAGCATGGCCTACTGGTTACCATTTTCTTTCTTCGTCTCCCTCGTTTTAACCGTGGACCCCATGGCACATTCTGTCCATGGAAAACAAATATTCCCAGTCCCTGGACTTCACAATCCGTGTAAGAAAATCCACTCTGGGATCTGAATGGCTCAACTAAATGCCATTTTAGTTTTCCGACTTGGGAAAAGCAATCAGCCATCTAATAACAGTGTCGCGTTTTATAAAGAGGGCACGCTCTGTGGGAGGCTGTGCGCAGGTATCAGCAGGGGGGCGTCCCATTTGTCTGAGGACACTCTCGCTCCCTCTGCCAGGCTAGCAGCTGTAAATACTGACACTCACTTTCACATGCAAAGCTCAATTTCTTTTTCCTGTTTCTCCGGGGGTTATTTGTGAATGGTATCTGAAGGCCTTTCAACGTGAGTAAAGGGGCTGATGTATTTTATTACTGGCTCCTGCTGCTGGAAGTGGCTGTGGCCGCCTAGAAAGCGTTGCCAGTGCCGTGTGTCACCGTGGCATCTGCTCAGGCTCTGGGGAGCGAGTCATTAATGAATGTCCTGGTCAGAACTCCACACCCAAAGATTCCTCTGTCTCTCTGTTTTTCCATTTCCAGCCTGGATGTGTAAATACTACGGAAGTGGACATTAAGAAGTCATCCAGAATGAGAAATCCACACAAAACGCGGAAGGTAAAGCCGACGTTTGTGCTGATCTTGGTGATGGGTTGCACTGTTTACGGGACGTCAGCTGTGAAAACGCTTTCCTCCCGTTGCAAGGAGAATCTTCCCTGCTCTTCTTTGTCTCTGTCCTCGTCTCTCCCCACAAATAGCCTCCTGCTGATTGTTGAGCACACCAGGGGCCAGGGCCAAGGCGGGGGGCAGCACTGACTGGCTTTCATGGGAGAGGATTGGGGAAGCTGAGCGCTCCTCACAGGGAAGGCTGTCACCTTCAGAGCCCAGGAGGTGTGGAAAAAAAGATGGAGATTACCTGAGAAAAAGAGATACTGAGGAGAGAAGGGCATTTTTAGGGAAAAGTCTGAGGAAAAGGGCAAATCTAAAAGATGTTTAATTACGTAAGGAGTAGTACAAAAACCCCCTTTTAATGTCAGAATTTTGTGACACAGCCCTCAGAGTAGTTCTGTGTTCAGTGTCTATTATGTGAGAGAATACCTAAGGGGGGAAAAAAGCTGTCCTGAACTCAATGACACTTTAAACAACTCTTTGAAAATGCACAGCAATAAAATCCACATATTTTTTTAAAGTAACATGTACATGTAGATGACACTGTTATTCACTCCATAAAAAAATTCTTGGTGCACCTCCCAGCAGCTGGCCTGTAGCAATCACTCTGAGGACAAAGCCCGCAGGCCGGTACCACCGACATTCCACAAAGTTCAAGGCCATCTTTTTCCTTAAGTAGTCATAGTGTTTTCCAGAGTTATGTGTCCCTGCGGTAGGCACTAAACAATTTTTTCTAGCCCTATTTCGTGTTGTCTTTTTCTTCCATCCCTAGAAACATAGCCTCATGTTCAAAGGCCCAGTATGGTCCATATACTTTTTCTTTCTTTTAAGTTGGTTTACCTTGATGTTAGGATGAAGAAGCCATGGCAAAGGGCTGTAAAACCAATTCAGATGCAGGGCTGAAATGCTTTTGCCCCTGAGAACTCTCTGAGGGGAAGAGGCAAAGCCAGACCAAAGCAAGCCTCTCTGCTGTTTCTCCCTCGCAGCCCACCCTGTTCAGCTGCTTTCATCCACTGCTCACAGCACAGTGCACCTGGGATGCACTCAGCTTTGCGGAACAAGATTCCAAAATGCTATCAGCAATCCAAAAAGTGCATAAAGCCACCTCTCCCCACTTTCTGAATAGTCAAAAGTCACTGTTCAAGATACTTTACTGGGTGTCATATTCCCCCCAGCAGACACCAACTCAGACGTGCTCTGATTCAGAAGAGAAAGCGTATGGCTTGACAAGATGGCACTTAAACATAATAAAGGGGTCATTTACACACTCTTTTTGGCACCGTATTCAGTATTGATAATCTGTTTGGTGCTTGCCATGGCAGCCGCCTTTTCGAAAATTTGCAAAGCATTGGTTGGCAATGTTGTTCTTCACATACCTTCAGCCCTCGTTTAATGATGGGAAATCCTCAGGGTTTTGCAAGGTGAAATGCTGTGAAGAAACAGAATCATTGAGATCGAGCTGTCTTTGTCTAGAATGTGGTTTAATTTCCTGGGAATCAATAATGGTAGAACAACAGGGCCTCACTGGAGAGCCATAGAGTACTAAAATTTACCAGAGAAAAACAGAAGTTCTGAAAAATCCCACGGCACGTAGCAGGCATGCCCTTGTTTTCCACAGTTGGAGAAAACTGGTTTTCTCACCTTTTGATCAATATTGCTTCTCATAGTTGGAAGTGTTGCATTTGCTAGAATCTCCAAAGTTGACAATGTTGCTTTACATAGAAGGCTATTGGACTCTAAGCCACATACTGATTTGTCTTTCAGAATTATCACCACTGATACTTTGGCTCATATTTTGATCAGGAATTGGAATGATCCATTCAATCAGCAAAAGAAGTGAGCCAGACACGTGCCGGTCTTTAGCTATTCCACAGTAGATGGGAAAGGCAGGGCCAAGCTCCTCTGACTCGTGGTCTAATAAGGGTGCAGATTTTGAACAAGTAGAGAAACAAATGTCTGTACATACTGATAATTATATGATTTTGTTAAGCTTTATGTAGTCTGCTCGAGCTGCCTTAATAAAATACTGGAGACCGGGTGGTTTAAACAATAGGAATTTATTATCTCACAGTTCTGGACACTAGAAGTCCAAGATCGGGATGCTGGCAAGTTCGATTCCTGAGGAGGGGTCTCTTCCTGCCTTGTAGATGGCGGTCTTGCTGTGTATCCAAGGCCTTTCCTGTACGTGTGTACCTAGAGAGAGAGAGGAGAGAGACAGAAAGAGAAATCTAGTATCTCTTCTTCTTATAAGGACACCAGTTCTATCGTATTAGGGTCCCAACCTAAGACCCCACTTAAGCTTTTTTATCTCCTCCTAGCCCCATCTCCAAATACAAGTTACCTTGGAGGTGAGGGCTTCAACATACGAATTTGGGAGAGGAGGGTACAACTCAGTCCATGACATGTTATAAAGGAAGTTTAAATAGCAACTTAAATGTGATTCTAAATTGCCATAACATTTTCTCAGCAAATAACTTGTCAACAAGCAGCAAACTATTTCACCACCCTCGGTATGTTCCACAGCTCTGTCTCTGTGAAGCAGTCAACTCTGTGGGATTGCAAACCCTAGACAGAAATGGCAGGGGCCAGCCGACTCCCTCTGGAGGCTCCCTTTGCCTTCCGCCATGATTGGGCTGTCTCCTCAATGCTCTCTCTTAGCTGTGTGGTGGCCTCTGTCTTATATGGCTGCTGGTCAGGAACAGAATCCCTGGATTATGTTTAATATTTGAAACCAGTTACTTCCCTTAGCAAAGAGAGCTGCTGTTCACTTCTTTGTGAGTCAGCTATAATAATATTTCTCATGATTATATGTCATAACAAGAATAAAGAACCCTATAAATCCCTAAAGTAATAATCTAGCATATGTGCCTAAAGAATATCAGGGTTATTTTGCATTTCATTTTGGGATGTTGTATTTAATTGTTGAATTTCAAAAATGTTTATCAAATGTGTGAAGGTTTAGATTTATGGCTGATTTGAGATATTTTTAAGAATCTGGGATTAGTCAATTTGCAAATCTCTTTTTTTAAATTTGAATATACTTTATTAAAATACAAGGAAATAGGTAAAAATATATTCCCTCAAGTCTCTATGAAAGAATGATAATATAGCATAGCCAAGAAGAAATTAGCTTAATCTAGACAAATTTTAATAGGCACGGTGTGCCTGATGTTCTTCAATCTAATACTTAAATTTTTACTATATTAGCCGGGGTTCTCCAGAGAAACAGAACCAGAGAGAGATAGACTTATTTTAAGGCATTGGCTCACATGATTGTAGAGGCTCAGTGAGTCCAAAATCTGATTGGGGAGGCCGGCAGGCTGGCCAGTTCAAGGCCAAAGGCAACCTAGAGGCAGAAATCCTCCTTGCTCAGGGAAGGTCAGTCTTTGTTTTATTTAGGCCTTCAACTGATTGGATGAGGCCCACCCACATTATGGAGGGCAATCTGCTTTACTAAAAGTCCACCAATTTAAATATTAAATATCATCCAATAAAAACCCTCACAGAAACATTCAGAATAATGTTTGACCATATATCTGGGCACTGCGGCCCAGCAAGTTGACACAAAATTTGCTATCACAAGCTGGATTCTTCTACAGGACAATAGCCAGAGGGGTCCCAGAACACAAAACCTGAGGGAAATGACAAAAGCATCTGCAGGTGTGTGACTGAACCCACATTTTGGGTTGCCTCTCTTCTTTGTGTGTGTCTCTCTCTGTGCCAGCTCTCTCCACATGGTGTCAGATATAGACACAATCTATTCTCTAGTTGAGATGGGCAACCCAGAAAAAAAAAAGAGAAATATTTCCACACCAGCCCTAGTTACAAAAATCCCAGAGATTGCACTCCACATAGAAAGGCAGAAAAGCTTCTTGCACTTTGTAGTTTCTATTTTAAAATCTCTGTCTTAGTCTTTTTGGTTGCTATGACAAAATACCTTAGACTAGGTAATTTATAAACAACAAAAATCTACTGCTCACAGTAGCAGAATCTGGGAAGTCCATTAACAAGGTGCCAGTAGATTCGGTATCTGGTGAGGGCTTACTTTCTGCTTCAAAGACAGCATTTTCTTGCCATGTACTCACAAGGAAGGGGAAAACTCCCTCTGGCCTCTTTTATAAGGGCACTAATCCTATTCATAAGGGCTCCACCCTTATGAGGTAATTACTTTCCCAAAGCCCTGCCTCCTCATACCATCACATTGGGAGATGAGGTTTTCAACATATAAATTTTAGGGGGGATGCAAACATTCAGAACTTCACAGCCCCCCCCAAAAAAAGTAGGGGAGAATTTTTCTTAGTTTCCTTCTAAAATGTGAAGGGAAATCACACATGAACGGAGTTATGCAGAAAGTCAAATCTGTTTCATGTAATGAATAACCTACTCAGTATTCATTTGGATTCACTATATTGAAAAGTGCTCATCTAGGCACTGTGGGGAATAAAAGGACATGTTAATCAAGTCAAAGCATCTAGATCAAGTAATTGATTTTTCTGTTAAAACTGAAAATGGATCTCACTTAATTAATTTGATTTTCCTCCAGCTGCAAATATTAAGACATTAGGAAGATTTCACTTCTCTTCCTCCCTAGCCCTACCTGTTGCTAGCCTGATGCCACTCCACCCTGTCCCACTATTTTAATATACTTCCTTGTGCTAAAACATGCAAAGCCTTTCACATTGCAAATAATCTTCACAATTTGCCTGCCACAATAGGCTCAATCTCTTTATCTCCTCTGTCTATAAAATAAGCCCTACATATAAAATTATATTCTTCATGGCTGTCTTCATTGTAGCCAGGAATCAAGGTTAAAAGCTATCACTGGTCCCCAGGAAATGAACAGCACTCAGATTGATGAAAGTGATAGCTCCTGATGGTTACTTTAATGTAATACAAAAAAAAAAAATAGAAACTGTACAGTAACCTCAGAGCCAGAAGGCAGGTTCCTAGAAAACGACTTTAACCAACACCTGCCAATGGTTTGGGTTATGGTCTCATATGGGACCTTTATGACCGCTTATGTGAAATGCACCAATGTTGAGATAGTTATAGAAATGTAGCGATAGAAGATAACTTACAGATCATTTTGTTTTTATGATATCACAACTGCTGTGTTTTTCTAGCTTCCTTTTTACTTATTTGTAATCTTAGCCCAGAAACTTACTGTTAAAATTGTCTGCTATCTTTTTATTATAAGCACTGTTAACATAACCTGCAAGTTATTATTTTAAAAATTTGAGTAATTAAACCAAGGAAAAAAGAATGGAAAGTTCAAGTCTCATAGTCTTATTATTTTCTTTTACAAAAGTTAATGTGATACACCTGAATAAATATTATTATATAATTGGTGATCTTTCATTGACTTATTTTTTTAGCTTTACTTTATTTTTAATTGACAAACAATAATTGCATATATTCAATACACATATACACCATGGAATGAACAAATCAGAGTAATCATCATATTCATCACCTCTAATATTTATCGTTTCTTTGTGGAAAGGACATTTAAAATCTTCTATTTTATCTACATTGAAATATGCAACACATTATCGTTAACTATATTCACCTTGCTGTGCGATAGAACAGTCCAGCTTGTTTCTCTCATATGACTGTAACTTTGTACCTGTTGACCAATGTCTTTGTTTTCCCCATTACCCACCCCTGAGCCTCTGGTAACCACCACTCTACTCTCTGCTTCTATGATTTTGACTTTTTTATACTCCGGATATAAGTGGGATCCTATAGTATTTGCCCTTCTCTGCCTGACTTATTTAACTTAACATAATGTCTTGTAGGTAAATCCATGTTGTTGAAAGTGACAGAATTTTCCTGTATTTTAAAGGCTGAAGAAGTATTCCATTGTGTATACATACCACATAATTTTTAGTAAATAAACCTCAACTGTTATTTCAGAGTTCACAAGGTTGTTTTGTTTAATCATGTTGAAACATGGCTAGTATCAGTTCATTTAGGCCATTTCTGTTTCTTCAATGTAAACTAAATCTTTGTACTCCAAACCCCATGCTTGTTATTCTTTTTTCTTCATAAGACTTATCACAATTTTAATCAAATATTCATCTGTGTAATTATTTTATAACTAAGTAATTTCCTCTACACTGGGTTGTGAGTTCCAATGGAGGAGGAAGTGCATCTATTTTGTTTACCATTATTTCCATACTGCTTAGCACTATATCCAGCATATAGTAAGTGTTCAGTAAATGTAGAATGAATGAATGAGAGAATAAAGGAATGAAAGAAAAGAGCAAGTCCAAGCCATTCAGCTTAGTCCTGCTAATAGTGAATTCGAAGCACACATGCTAGTCCTTGTGTTGCGATGGATGGCCAATGGTGGGAACTGGGTTCCGAGGGGTTGGTGTTAGGACAAGATGGGGGGATTGAAGAGCCCTACACAAGGTAGTATGGAATCGAATAATCTCTCGATGGTTAAACTGTCAAAATCTGTTAAAGTCTAAGTGCAAAATAATGGGGAGACACAAGGGAAAAACCAAGTTCAAACCAAGTTCAAGCTAAGAGGCAATGTTAAGAGGATGTTGGGCCCAAGTGAAAGCAGATTGGGAACAAAATATATTTGAATTTAGAGATACTGAGAAGTTTTGATTATAGGCCTGAAAAAGGACTCCTTTAAGCACCTAGATCTACCCTTGTCTAATTTTAAGTTTAAGGTCATTAAATATGAAATGTCCAATTTTGAATCAAAAGTGTAGTTTATTATATTACAAACAAGAAGCAGTACGATTAATAAAAGTATGTATTTAAACTATCTACATAGTTTTGCCATCTTAACGGTAGCTTGTTTATGCCAGCAGCGAAGAAGCCTGGAGAGCAAGTGGTGATGAAATTGCGAAAGGCATTTTCCACAGCTTATTGAGAATTGAATATTTTCCCTTGCAAGAAGTGGTCCAAAGCTTGGAAGAAGTGGTAGTCAGTTGGTGCAAGGTCTGGTGAATACAGTGGATGACAGAGAATTTCCAAGTCCAGCTTCAGTGGTTTGAGCAGTGTTGTTTATGTAAGATGTGGTCGAGCATTGTCTTGCAAGAGGACTGGCCTGTCTCTATTGACTAGTCTTGGTTGTTTAATTGTAAGCTTCCTCATCATTTCATCCAGTTGGTTGCAGTAGACATCTGCTGTAATTGATTGACCAGGTTTCACAAAGCTGTAGTGGATGATACCAGCGCTGGACCACCAAACAGACACCATTAGCTATTTTTGATGAATATTTGATTTTGGACTGTCTTTCGGCACTTTATCTTTATCCAACCATTGTGCTGAATGCTTGCAATTGTCAAAAAGAATCCATTTTTCATCACACATAACAACACGGTGTAGAAATGGTTCGCCTTTATGTCGTGACAGCAAAGAAAGGCAAGCTTCCAGATGATTTCTCTTCTGATGCTAGTTTAATTCATGCAGAACCCATGTATCCAGCTTCTTTACCTTGCCGATTTGTGTCAAATGGTCCAATATTGTTGGAATAGTAACATTAAAGCTTGCTGCTAATTCACGTGTAGCTTGAGATGGATTGGTTTCTACTACAGCTTTCAGCTCATCATTATCCACCTTGGTCTAAGGTTGCCCATTGGCTCATTTTCAAGATTAAAATCATCAAAACGGAACTTCTCAAACCATTGACATACTGTGTGTTCATTAGCCACATCCTTCCTAAACAATTCATTGATATTTTGAGCTGTCTGCACTGCATTGTTTCCATGATGGAACTCACATTTGAAAATAACATGAATTTTTGACTTGTCCGTGGTTTCACAAAAGTTGCTCTAAAAAAAAAAAAAAAAATTGAAAGATAATCACAAGCCAAAACATGCATTTGAAAGACTGAGACTGTACATTCACAATAAATACAAAACAAGAAGTGTCAAAGTGAAATGTCAGAGATATCAACTGTCAAACTTAGTGCTTAAAGAAATTGGACATTTCATACTTAATAGTTTCTTTGCAAGCTGTATCTCATAACTTTAATTTTGCCTGTCTCAGGCAGTTTTATTACACCCTTCATCCTTATCCTCATGTCCAAAGAAAAAGTGCTCAATAGCACATGTGAAATTCTTTATTTAAAGAAATAATGCTTTGATATTAAAGAAAAAGTAATTTGGCATCTCCCTTGAGTTGACATATGGGATGTCTCACTCTCAGTTGAGGGTAGTTTTTTTGTAATTCTTTTAGTCACCAGATCTTTATTAATACTTACTAAGCAATAGGTCTTTCTATAAAAAGAGTCTCCCTAAATCTAGTAGGTTTGACCTTTTCACAAATTAATAAAGAGGAACTGGGGCATCAAGAATTCCAAAGATATGTGCAGCCTTTGGGGTCACTGATGTTTGCAAATGGCACCCAATGGCAAGGACAGTACTGTCAAGTAAATAACCCAATACTGCTATGGAAAGGTGGGAGCACGCTGGGGTGTCTTCGATTACACCATCAGAAACAAAATCAGCGATAGAATTCTTAACCTCGTCACTCTCTGCAGTACTCCATTTCACTTCTATGTAAAGGTTGGGTTACTTTTTAATCTTCTTTGGGGTTATTAAATTTACATTCTATTCTATATCCATGTCTATTTTTTTCTTAAATTGATGCTTATTAAATGTTATTTAGTGTTAACATTCTCCAAATTAGTATTCTTAGTCTACTCCCAAATTTTATCACACTCACCATGTTTTCTACATATACTCAATCATTATGTGAAAATTAATAATCTAACCATATATTTTTTGAAAGAGTTGTGTTTCTATTTTACATGCATATGATATTTATGATAGTAATTGCTTTTGAATTTTGATGAAAAGGTTAATCAAATAAGCTTTGAGTTACCTTACTGAATTTATAATATAAAATTATTTTTTAGGAAGTCTATGACTATCAATAGTATTTTGTCCTAAAATGTTTATTTTTTTGTTTTAATATAGTCTGTCTATGGTTTACAAAATGATATTAGGAGTCACAGTCCTACCCACACACCCACACCGGAAACTAAACCTCCAACAGAAGATGAGTTACACCAGCAGGTGAGTCAACCTGTAAGATGAATGGTTGAAGGCTTACAGAGTAACGGCTATGGAGACCCAGATAGTGAATGGTAATAATGGACATTTTAAAAGGCTGTACAGGCAACTGTTTCATATAGAAGATTTGCAGTTAAAAGGTAAAGAAATTATCTAATTTTAAGACATATGGTTACTGTATCAATATACAGCAGTGGTTTTTAAAACTCTCCACTATTTACCCCAATCCTTTCTCCTTTAACCAATTTTTAAAAATCACATACACTGATTTATATGTGACTCCATCAGCAGCAGTTATTTTGTACTCCAGAATTCTGTCTTAAACATGAGGGGACAAGAGGTTGGGAGCATTGGGTCACACATTTCCCGTATCCGATGATGTGACATTCTCTTCACAAAAGAGTGCTTATTCTTGTTTTCTACAGTTCTGATTTCTCTACACCTGCTGAAGTTTTTCCTTATCAGCACGGTGCACAGTCATGCTGTGTCCTGCGTTTTTTCAGCAATTTGATCAATAGTTTTGGCTCCAAGTAATATTTCAAAGCAAACTCTGATTTCTCTTGTATCAAATAATAGCTAAATCTCTTGATGGACTTAGTAATGGTTTTTTTTCCCCTTTTGACTCTTTCCTCCTAATATTTTAATAAAGTTTATCAAGAGTGTAATATATACTTTTCTAGGATATTTATAATCACCATGAAGGGAAACTAACTCAGAGAATTTTTTTTATATATTTATTTATTTATTTAATTATTTTTATTGTTTGTTTTTATAGGGGTACAGATGTTTAGGTTACGTATGTTGCCCTTGCCCCCCCTTCCCCCCAAGTCCCAGTTTCAAGTGTGTCCATCTCTCGGGTGGTGCGCATTGCACTCTTTGTGTATGCGTATACCCGTCCCCTCCTCCCCCTCGCCCCTCCCCCTTCCCCCCCACCCGACATCCAATAGATGTTATTCTTATATGTACACTTATGTGTTGTTCTGTTACTACCAATTTGATGGTGAGTACATGTGGTGCTTGTTTTTCCATTCTTGGGATACTTCGCTTAGTAGAATGCGTTCCAACCCTATCCAGGAGTATACAAGAGGTGCTATATCACCATTGTTTCTTAAAGCTGAATAGTACTCCAT
>RJWJ010028411.1:0-21442 GCA_004363605.1 Indri indri | reverse complement strand
CTTTAGAAATATAGGATGATATTTCATGGAATATTAATGTTTAAGCTCTTTGGAAATAAGAATTATAGACATGGATACTAAAAAGAAAGAGTCAAAAATGTTTGACCTGCAAAACAATATAATTTGAGGTTTGGCTGATACAGTAACATTATTCTAGTCCTTCTCAGCTGGTTTGGCCCTCTCTGCTCTTCCAGGTTGCTGGAGTAAATGCATCCTTGACCCCAAATGAAATGTTTCATCTACTTATTTAAAGGCTGTTTGAAAAATGACTTTGCTTTTAGTAGTCAGTGTTCTCCTCCTCTGAAATACTCTGCTGATTCACAAAGCTGTCTGAGAAATTCATGATGTTGCTGAAATATCAGCCTGAATAAGGATAAAATATCCATTTGGAGATCAGAAAATTTACTTTATTGGCTAAAGGGGTACTCCCCTTTGGTATAAAGAAAGGCATTAGAAAATCTATTAAGTGTGAGTTATATTCTGCAGCCACCATCTTTTCTTGTTACAATTAGTATTTCATTTTAATTGTACTGCTATATAATTTCTTATGAAAAAATACTGTGAATTCTGAAAAAGATTTTTTTTTACTACAATAGACTGTTTTTCCATGGGCACTTTTTCACTCTTCCATGGGTTATGAGGAGAGGGACAGGGATTTTTACTTTATGCAGTAAAACAAATTGGGACATATTTTTAATTATTTCCCCTAGTATCTACCTTTTGTGGTATCGTTCTCCTTACTAGAACAGGAAAATGATATATGCATCATGTTGAGCCAAGCTGTATTTTGTAATGCTTAGCAAATTAGAGTCTGGTTGTCTCTCATTTATGAGGCCATTTCATATAGGTGGTCATAGGAAGCATGTTCTTAGCTTCTTTTTATGAAATGAGGATAGTTTTTCCCTCTTGAGAAAAGTAACAACTTATATGCTTCTTTAGAATACATTTTATTTTTACTTTTCTTTGCCTATCAAATATTTCTGAGAACTCTTCTGCATAGCCTCTCTCATTTCCTCACTATGTATTCATTCATTCATTGAGCAATTATGCAGCACTTAACTACACGAACGGGTTTCTTTGCTGTTTGTTTTAGCTATGTTTGTTAATATGTGAATAAGTGCACTCTGCCCTGACAAATTCCAAATATTTTGGGAAAGACAGACAAGTAAGCCATTAACTTATGCTCAAAGAGTTTGGGGAGTGATTTCTCATTGAGCAATGCTTTACTGAAGCCCTGGAAGTTAGAAGTTAGCCTCGAGAGACAGGTTGTTCCAGGCTAGGGAAACAGTGTTAGTAGAGGCATAGCGTCATAAAAACGAAAGCGTGGAAAGTTCAGGTGGCAGCGAGGAGTCCTTTGTGGTAGGGGAGTAGAGTGATTGATGAGACTGAAAATACGTGTTAGAGCCAGGCTGTTGAGAACTGAATGAATAATTAAAATGTTAGATTTTATTCATTAAGCAGTGGGGAGTCATTGAAGATTTTCAAAGAGAGGAGTAAAATGATTCGACCTAAAGTTTAGGAAAGTAACTCAATAGCTATGTAGAGGACAACTTGAAATGTCAAAGACAGAAAACACAGGAGAAATGTTGGTTAGATATTTCAGGAGGGGAAAAGCAGATATCTTGTTTTAAATTACTTCCTTCACAGAAAAATATTTTATTAATTCAACACTATTTTCCAACTCATGTATTAGGTGTTAGATGGTCAACTGTTAGCAACCATTAGTCACCACATGCCCTTGGTGACCTTGAGTCTTGTTATGGACTTAATTATGTCCCTCCTGCCCACTCTCCCTAATTTACATGTTGAAGCCCTAATCCCGAACATAATTACATTTGGAGATAGGTCCTTTAGGGAGGAATTACGGTTAAATTAAATCATAAAGGTAAGGCCCTAATCTGATAGGACTGGTGTTCTTATGAAAACAGTAAGAGACAGCAGATATCTTTCTGTCTTCACGTTGGAGCGAAGAAAGGCTACATGAGGCAATAGTGAGAAGGCAGTGCCTACAAGCCAGGAAGAGAGGCATCACCAGAAACCAATCCTGATGGCACCTTGATCTTGGACTTCTGCCTCTAGAACTGTCAGAAAATACATTTCTTTTGTTTAAGCTACCCAACCTGTGCTATGTTGTTATGCCAGAGCACATTAACAGGCCTGGAGAAGTCTTACCTTGAAGTTCTGTATGTCTTCTTTGTGTCTCTCTCAAGATTTAGTTCTCTAAGTCTGAGGTCTGAGAAACTAGGAAACATCTATTAGAATTTCATTCCCCTCAAGTTCTCATGGCAGTGGAGGGAATTAATTAAAGAGATATTTGTTCAGACAGAAACAACTGGATATGGCAAGTGATTGACGTTAGAGATAAATGAGACAGACTTGATAAAGACAATACCTTTTATTCCATCTGTAGTTCTTAATCTTTCTTCACGATTATTCACTGAAAATAGCTCATTGACTATAAAGAAGCACCTGTATATCTGTCAATGAGGTGTGTGGTTTTCTATCATGGCCTAATGTCACTTAGGCTTGGTATCTCTGGCTTCCATGACTGTACTGTCCTATTTCTCTTTCGCATTTGGACATCACCTCAATTTTTGATCTGATTTCATTTTCTTCCTACTCCTTTGTAATTGTTCATATATTCTAAGATTCAGTCTTTAGCTTCTGTTGCTTTTTTTCCCCACTTCCCCCCCTCCCCTTTTTGACTAGGAGAGATCAATTTCTCCTAAGATTTCCATTAAAATTCTTTTTTGAAATTTAATTTATAAATCTGTAGTCCTATATATTCAAGTTCCACTTACATGAATGCCCTCTGGATATTTCCAATTAAATGTCTTCCCAGCAAAATAATTCATTTGTGTAACTTTCCACAGTCAACGAAGCACCTTCATATATACTATGTGATTTTTTTCCCCAATACTGTAAGGTATTAATTCCATTTTATGTGTAGGCTGCTGACTCTCAAAGAGGTTAATTTTCCAAGCCATTAAATGGGTTATAGAAACAAATATTCAAATGTCAAACTGAGAGCATTTTAAACATGCCCAAAACTTCTCCAAGCAAATTGAAAAGTGATCAAGACACTTCTAAAATGGAACTTGGATTGTTGTCAATGCTACCTGCAAATGGTCTCCTTTTCCGAAAATCCTAGGCTAACAATACTATCATTTTCTTAATCAGCCTATCAGCAAGTCCAATATCTGGAATTTAATCGGTAATTGTTGAGAGTGTAGTGAAATGAATGAACAATTGGTTTTTAAAGTTGATTCTTTCATTTAATGCCTATATTATATCCCATACCAAGTCATGAATGAAACTACATTTTTTGTTCCCACTTCACCTACCCAAGGTATCAGAAAGAACAAACAAGAGAGTGAGCATGAAGAAACATGGACTTTTGTGTCTTTGTTTAGTAAAACCTATCTTGTTTTATAAAAATATCTAGTAGGGAATTGTCATAAGTTCTTAAAGATAAATTTATCTTTGGAGGAATATAATAAAAATTAATCTTTGATTATTGGTTTTATATTATTTTCTATTTACAAAACTCTTATTTATCATATAAAATAGCAATATTGATAATATGGTCTCTCATACTTGTATTGGTCTTTCTACAAATTAAACTTAAGTTTAAAAAACTAATGGCATAAAAATATTAAAAGTTAATACATTGATATAATGTCAAAGATTTAGGAAGTAATATTGGTGACTAGTGACAATAACATAAGGAAGACTAAACATTTCTTAATCACAATAAATGTTTACTCTGGTCTGGTGACCATTTCTTATTTGATCATCCTTGGAAAATATAAAATGTCAGGGCCATTATTTTTTATTAACTGGATCTGGCATGGGCATAAATAGTAAATTGAACTATCTTTTTTTGTGGTGGGAATTAAGGGAAAATTGGGTTGAAAAATATTCAGACTTAAAACATATCACATACAGGTACTTATAAATGAGTGAAATCAGTTTTTAATAGAATTTTTATTTTACAAATGAAAATCTCAAGTACTTTTCGTAAAACACAAATAACCTGTCTTGTCACAAAAGGAATAGTTTGTATGTCTGGCTCATCACAATTTTAATTGTAAATCTCAGGAAATGCAGAATATGACAATTAAGTTAGGAAGTGCTCAATGGATTGCAGAGTAGTAAATTTTATTAAATTTCTTCATAAAATAACATTGACAAATAATCTAATATAGAACTGTTTGTGCATTACTAGGTATTGCTGAAGGAACAAATAGGCAGCTCCAAATTTGCTCAGAAGATGAGTTCTACCAGTCTGTTCTCAATAATTTACATGCTATTCTCTGGTATAATTTAAAAAATTATTTGGTCCTTTCTACAAGAAAGCAGAGCTTTAAAAGAAGCAATATATTTAATAGCAGAAAACTACTATTTCAATACATGGTAGGATGTCAGATATAAATCCATTTACAGAGAACGTTAGCTTAACATTTTAATATAAATCATAAAACATCTGAATGGAGAAATACTGATAGAAAGAATATGGGAATAATTTGATACAAGATGTAAACTGGAAGAGCCTTTAAAAATAATAAGTGAATTTCTTAGGATCTGTTTTCCTTTCTTTAGGTAGCCTGATTTTTGGTCATGTCAAAAGGCTCACAAAGAATCTGTATTGTCTGATACACTGGAAGAGCATTATTCAAGGCACATGCACTTTTCTTTTTATGTGAGTTAACAATGTCCCCAGGAAAGCAACTTCCAACCTCAGCTTTACTAAAACCAGTATCACATAATATTATATGTCAGATTTAATAATTCAGGCTCAATAATATAGTGTTTTACACCATGACATTTTTAAATAATATCTACTATTGTCTAAAAAAGTTATCTATACCAAAAATGGTTCTGAGCTCTCTCTTCACAATTACCGCCTATCACTATCATTAGATATCCACAAACTAGGAAAAATCACTTTGATGTGGTTACTCTACTACTAAGATAGCAGTAATGCATTGGTTTTATGAAAGAGTCCCCCATGTGATACTCTGGAGTACCTTTCGCAGACGCTTATTTGCTGAATAAGCTCAGGAGGTGGAGAGAGCAAATGCGAATCCAAGACATAGTCTCATATCTTCCATTCACATCAGACGCACTACTTTCCTTAACATTTAAATGTGTGTGTTAGGTAGATAGTAAGGGATGCTGGGTCTTCTAGGGATGAAAGTCGGTACTGTTGCCTCCATCTTGGTCCTGCCCCTCCCTAATTCTTTATACCTAAGGGAGGAGAGAATACCCAATGAATCTGCCAATCAGCACTCAGCCTGCCAGCTGCAAAAGAATGCAGAGGACTCTGTAGCCCACGGGACAAGCCGCATGGGTACCTTAAAGTACTGAACGTGACCTAGAACCCGCATGCGTAGTTAAGGCTCAGGTCATGTGACTCCCAGCTGTCTAATCAAAGTGGTTCCATGGTGACCTCTGAAGCACAAAGGAGGTCCCTATGCAGACACTGTAACATAGAACACAGACCATAACCAAGCTCTCTCTCGGCCCTTCCTCTTGCCTGTCCTGCTGCATAATGGGTCTGGTCATCATCTGTGGCTTGTGTACCATGCCGTATAAACCTTTCTCTTGCTCTTGCCCTATAATCCTCCCTTTCTCTCCTCAATAAACCTCATTTTCGTGCTTGCCTGACTTTGGTGTGTCTGGTCATTCTTCGGCCATGGGCAAGCCAAGAACCAAGGGTTTCAGACTGAAACCTAACATATTGATATGATAAAGTGTGTACATTTCCTCCCAGAAAATGTATAAACTATGATTCTAAAAGGTGGATCACTACTTCAATGACCCAAACTAAAAATACATTTAAATTTTTAATTTTTCTTGAATTCATCTTCAAAGCATAAACATATGCGTGCCATGAATGTTGAAAGTGATGTTGCCTCCTCACTATTTCTATGGTAGTCTCTGACTGTAATATTCATTCACTGTGAACATTTATTTACCAGAATCATTCTATAGTTTTATGTTTTTAAGTATCATTGTCCCAATTAGATAATAAGCATGAAGCTTACTAATAACTGCAACCACAGCCTTACTTGTTTGGAACCCTTCTTTGAGTTTAACAGAGGGTGATGGATATTGTAGGTATCAATAAGAGGTTAATTTCTTCAAACATTTTAATCAGAAAGTTGAAAATGACTCATCAGCTTTCTTTTCTTCCTTGCCAAAAGACACAAAAATAAATGTAAAAATAGTACCACACAGGCAAAAATAATATGAGTGAGTAAAACAGGCACAAGAAACAGAATTGGTTTACTAGAAAAGAACAGAAAAGACTAAAAAGGTACAACACAATGCATATAAATAAAATACGTATTTGGAAACATTTATATTATGTGCTACATTTTTTACCTCTTATTTTATATTTTTGACCTTATATAGAACATAATCAAAATGAATTTTGGGATGCAGAGGAAGAAAAAATATATGCAACCACAGCAAAAATTTTATTTAATTTTTTAGTCTTTATGGAAGATTTTAGTCATATAATGCACAGCATTTCATGAAGAATACTGCAACCTATAATTTTGTTCTCTCCAATTCCTCCTCGGTCAAATAGTTATAATAACTATTTATTTGTTTATTTAGTGTTTTCTCTGTTTCCACATACAACCCAAGCTTGCCGGTTTTTCTCCTTCCCTTTGGATTTTCTCCTTACCTCAACATTTTCAACTTTTTGTCTTTCAGAAGCATTTGGTTCTGCCATAGTTCCTAAATAACTGAATAAAGAGGGATAGAGATCTTCAGTCAACAGGAAACGTCCTCTGTAGAAGCAGTTTATATTGGTTTATTAGATTTTTTTTTGGTTATCTCCCTTTCGCCTGGGTTAACTACCTACGTAATGAACATATTTGTTGTGGGCACAATGGTCCCCCCATGACAAAGCCTCATACCAGCAATAGGTCCCTTTCCATGTGCACCTTACATTATTTAGCATTTCCAAAGAGACACAAAGTGAAATAATTTTAGAATAAATTTCAGTTATCCAGACAAAATTGTTTTAAATGACTACTTCCGAATTTAATTTTTTTTTGTTTTTTTTTTTTGCTTAAGAAACAAATTTTGCTAAAAGATTATTTCATTTATTTTTGTATGGGGCAGCAGTCATTTAGATTTCAGAGTATGTTCTTTCAGGACCAAAGGTTCATTAATTTTAGGTCCAAGGGGAAGAAAAAAAAAAAAAAAAAAGCCTAAACCCAGACCCTGTAACCTATCAGAGAATTTTCTTGATGGACAATTCTTAACCACTCTCAACTCAGTTTCCCTAACTCTAAAAGGGTATTTACCATCCTTTTAGGCAGGATATAAAGATTAATTAGTTAAGATTGCAAAGTGCTTTAAGCATGAAATGCTGTATGAGATAATAGGATAAATATTAATAATATCCTGCTAGAAGTGCAGAGACAGTCATAGCAAGGTAACTAAGAAAAATAAATTGCAGTGCTTGGTATGAAATTGAAAATCACTAATGGAATGAAAGTTTGTTCATAGGGAGAGTAGTGTTGCATCATGTATAATGTAATAGCAGGTCATTTTCAATTGTTTTAATTGCCATGAGCAACTGATCTTTAGAGCTGTTCTTGACAAGCTTCAGCACACCCTAATGAACGTGAACCAGTGCCAAAGACCAGCATTATCCCTATTGAACATTAAATGGTATCGACCCTCTTCTCTGGGTCCATCACTCACAGACTCCTTGAAGTAATTCACGACACAATTAACATTAATTAACTTTACAAAAACCCCTCAAACTCTCCGAGTTTTAAGACTTCAGACATTGAAGAAAGTAAAGAGCAACCAGCAAAAAAGTTATGAATCCTCTTGTGAGAGCCATCAATTAGGGTAAGTAAAAGATTCCTAAATTTTTATAACTCTCATTTATCACTTGCCACTCCTGATAAGTTTATCCTGTGCAAAGATATCTTTAAAGCCATTCAGTATGAAAAGGACCATTCATCTCTATACTTCACATCCACTTTAAAACTGAGAGTGGAAGCTTCCAAATTCATGTCGGAGTAAACCAAGAATCACAAGTGATTACTGGGCCCCACAGAAACACTACCCAAGTACCTCTCAGGTAGGCAAGGAAAGAACTTAGCCTTGTCCTTATCTCCATTTTTAGAGAATTTTCCTACAAGGACTGTGTTTCTGCTCTAAGTTCCAAGTGATTAACAATAGCCGTCTCTAGAATATCAACAATAACAAGAATCTGCTATTCGTTAAGTGCATGACTACATATATTCTCCTTTTACTCTATAAAATTGGCATTTCCATAATTTTAAACTTGCTAACATTATAATAAAATTTGCTTTTATTCCAACTGCCTAAACATAATTGCTTATTATTGATAGAGGAGATGTTCAAATCCAGGTCATTTTTAAACTGAATCTATGCCCTTTTTGTTATAAAGGTAGCAAAGTTGAGTATTTATCGTATGCAAATCATGAAAATAACTACACCTGTAAAGAGACATGAAGTATATCACACGGCACTAACCCTCAAGAAAACAAGTTACTTTTCTTTGCTAGGTAAGAACTCTAGGGGAAAGGGGCTAGAGAATGCTGGTATAGCTATCTAGTAAATGTGAGTTCACGCTAAAGACATTTGCTATCTCAAAATTGTCCTGGAAGTGGTCTTGTTCCTCTTAGACAGCTAAGTTTGAAAGAAAGCAGCTCCTTATTCTGTATACCCCACTCATAAGCCATGAAGAACTTTAGAATAGTGAAACCTTGTTTTCACAGGACTCCCAATACTTCTGTGTTGCTTGATGTATATCTTTGGATCCTGGATCCTTACTTTTCTGGCATCTTTCAAGAGGATTATATAAGCACAAACTTCCTTCATCATTCTGTTGGCTTTATAGCCCAAAGGGAAAAGGTATCAAATCCATGTCATTTTCTTTTTTCAAGTATAATCTATATTAAAAATATATCTATTTCTAGCCTCATTCATAGAAACTTCTTATCAGTCCGAAGACTCTTGTTCTCCCAAAATAATTTTAACCTTTCTGTTGTAAAGTTTCTCTATAAAGTCCAAATGTGGTATTGTGAACAGCTCCAAAAGGTTATTCTGGTTCTTATAGAACACAGTATTTAAAAAAAGAAAACTTAAAAATGAAATTAGAAATGAAGCTGTGCACCCAAATATACAAATAATGATGTAGCAAACTGTAAACATGTTTTTGAGTCAGTGATTTTGTGTCAGGTTTTGAAGGAGTGTGGCTTATATATTATGCTTTTCTTTATTCCATGCATTTTCTTTATATGTTATTATTTTTAATATTTTCTTTCCTAACATGCTTGTACAGAGCTGAAGGTGGAAATTTTAACTCTCACGTTTAGAAATTCTAATTTTTTTTTAACATTTTTTTAAAAAAATCCTACATATGGGGAAAGAATATGGCAAATTTTTCATGAAGATTTAGGTAACTAGGTAGGTTTTATAATCCCTGAACTAGAAGTTTAAATTTTATAATATTGATTCATTGATTGATGCTTTCCTCCAGTGCATATTAATAAATGCTGATAATTTTCCCTGGACCTGTGGTAGGAAGTTGGGATAAATGATGACTAAGATCCAGCCTCTTTTGAGAAACTCACAACCTGCAAACAAAATTATAATACAAAGTAGTAAATATAGTGATAGTAATGTGAGTGAAATACTGTGATGGCATAGTGACATGAAGCACCCAAGGTGGGCAAAGAAAGCTTTCTATTGGAACAGGGCCACGACTTGGAAGGCAAATGGAAAGGCACAGAGACAGTTATAATCTTTTGTTCCAAGAATAGAGGGATTATAAGAATACTTGAAGATTGATATTCTTCCAAGTAATTTCTTATTCAAATAGTATTGGTAAACCATAACAATCTCCAATAATTTACTAGGAATTTCTAACTTCCTAGGAATATTTGCTTCCCTCCAGACCAAAGGATGCCTGAATGTTTGGGAAGTCATTGTCTGGTGCCAATCATTATCCCTCTTGTCATTACTTCCCAAGTTGGCAAAATGCCAGTTGTCGGTGTTGCATAAGGCTCCTCCTAGGCAGAGAATGAGCACCCACTAAGAAACTCTGTTTTTTTTTGTTTGTTTGTTTTTGTTTTTTACATCATGATGTTAAAATGGAATGGGAAGCCAAGTCATGCTTCCCTTGTACACGTCAAAGTCAAAATCATACAAGTAAGCATCATCCATTCGCTCATATTTAAGCAGTGATACAAATGATGTGAAAACGTAGTGACTCATCTCAGGAAGATCATAGCCTACTGGAACAGATAGATGCGTAAGGAGATCATAATGCATTACAAATCATCTTGGTGTAGACATTTACAGAGAGCTATGGTAATAGACTTTTTCTAGGGATTACAGAGTGCTGCTTTGAGGAGATAATATTCCAATTGGTCTTTAAAGATGGGCAGAAGTTTTCAATGAGGGATGGGAAGAAAATTTTAGGCATGCAAAGCAGCCAATGAAAAAGCCAGAGGTATTAAAACACACAGTTTCTTCAGAGAACTTGGAGTATAATATATGTTAGAAGGGAAGTTTATGGTGGGAAATGAGACTGTAAAGATCATTTGGGATTGAGTTTTGAAGGCTCTTTTATGTCACCATAAAAAGATTACATTTTATTTTGAGGGCAATGAAGAGTGAAGAGATTTTAAAGTTGAAAGTGATAATGTCAGGTTTGTCTTTTTAAAAAATCTCCTGGAAAGAGAATAGAGGTGGGCTCGCAGACTGATGTGAAGTCTATTGTACTGGGGCTTTGTAAATTGTAAAATTCTAAGCAAGCATTAGGGGCTACCCAACATTGCCCTTGTCAACTTTGTACCCAGAATGTAAGTATATCAAAGGAGGACTCCAAAATCGTTCTCAAATATATGAGACAATTGTTCAGTCATTTATTTATTTCAACAATATTTGACTGCATCAACCTCACACAAATGACAACTTCTCAAAATTAAAGAATAATGTTAATATTTTAAAAACATATTCCTTTTCCTCCTTCCTCCAAACACTATAACTAAATGGGTATGTAAACATACAGAGGTTTGCAGTGGCGACATGGAAATTTCCTCTTTTCACTGTTTTTCCTTCTGGGTATTTTACTCACCACTACTTAATGGCATCTCACCTGAACAGTTTTTATATTCTTTATGTGTCCCAGGCATTCCTACAGCTCTATCTCCAGCCCTCTGCTCATTTTCCTAAAGCTTTACTATAAATGATGAACTTATTAACCAGAATGGTATTTTGAAAAATTTATTTTATTACAGATATTATCACATGACCTAGAACTAAAAAAATAAAATCAAAGGTAAAATTATCCAATTTCTTATGAGATTTCAGAAGGTGCTGGACAAAATATACATACAAGTGTGAGATTTACCATCATCATGCAATAACCAATTAAAAATGCAATGGGGCAAAATGTCATATGAGATAGTAGTGAGGACTAAAAACCAACTAAGAGAAAGTTAATAGAAATTGAAATAATCATATGGAAACAAATAAAGCAACAACAAAACCTTAACTTTAAGTCACACAAAAGACAAATAAATAGAAAATTTTATTCATGGGTATGGATCCTAAGTACTTCTGCATGGATTAACTTATAAATTCAATGTAACATCAATGGATATTTTTGATATAACTTCACAGTCTGAGTTTAAAGTTTACCTAAGAGCTAAAATTCACACTAATAGCCAATATTTTTTTTTTTTTACAAAGATCAGTGATTTTATAATACCTCAATAGATTAAAAAAAAAAAAAACTTACTCTACACATATAGTAATTAAGACAATATGCTTTTGGCAAAAGAAGAAACAAAAGATCAATAACCTAAAATATCCCAGATATGATCCCTTATATGTGGGATTTAGTATATACTAATGGCGGCATTTCAAGTCAAGGTGGACAGGAAGGGCTATTCAATAAATGCATTGAGGACAACTAGCAATTTTATTGGCCAAGATAGGCTAAGCTAGGCCAAGACAGGCCACATTTTGGTAGAAAATTAACCCTAACATCTTCAGTACCATAATCAACTCTGTTGGGGACCAGCCTGGATATCCTTTACTAATGGTACACTCATCTGAGCTACTGTGAGTCTTGGCTGCTGAACAGCTTTCAGCTGCATCCCCTTAGAAGATGGGATCATCTTGAGTGGCACAACCTTCTGGTTCCAGGCTGAGGCTAGATGTCAACTATGTCTGTGCTCATCTTCTTTCCCTGTACTATCCCTCCTTTACTCCCTCACAGGTTTCACCCCAAGGCACTCATGCAATAATCACTTGTCCATGTACCCCCATCATAGGCTCTGGTTCTCAAGACCCTGACCTAAGATATCCTAACACAGCAAAAGAGTATTTCTCACTGAGAATGGGGGTCCTGTCCCTTCTGCCTTATAAGGTCTCAGTTGAGAAGTCTACATTTAGTCTGATGGATTTTCCTTTGTAAGTTACCTGTTGCATTCATTTTATGGCTTGTAGGAGAGCCTCTTTCATGTTTACTTTGGACAGATCTGATGACTGTGTGTCCAGGTGATTGCCTCTTCACTATGAATCTGCCAAGGGTCCTTTGGGTTTCTTATACCTGGATATTTAGGTTTTTAGCAAGCCCAGAGAAATTTTTCTCAATTGTTTGTCAAATAGGTTTTTCAATCCTTCTGTATTCTCTTCTTTGCCCTTAGGGATGCCTATGATTCTTATTTTAGGCTCCTTTACACAATCCCATATTTCTTGGAGGTTTTGTTTATTCCTCTTATTTCTAAGTTCTTTCTCTTTGACTGACTTGCTTAACTCATAATTGTTGTCTACAAGCTCTGAGATTCTTTATTATTCCTGATCTAACCTATTTTTACTTTTTATATGGAACCAGAAGAGACCCTGGATAACCAAAGCAACCTTAAGGAACAAGAACAAATCTGGAGACATCACCTTATCAGACTTCAAGCTATACTACAAGGCTATAGTAACCAAAACAGCATGGTACTGGCTCAAGAACAGCAACCTGGACCAGTGGATCAAAGCAAAGAACCCAGATATAAAACTATCCTCATATTGTCATCTGATCTTTGACAAAGCAGACAAAAACATAAACTGGAGAAAAGAATCCCTATTCAATAAATGGTGCTGAGAAAATTGGATAGCCACATGTAGAAGACTGCGACAGTATCTGTACATCTGACAAAAATTCGCATTCACAAAATTTAATTCACAAAATTAATTCATGATGGATAATGTTCTTAAACCTAAAGCACGTAACTATAAGAATTCTAGAAAAAGAGGTTGGAAAACCTCTCATAGATATCGGCCTAGGCAAAGAATTTATGAAGAAGACACCAAAGGCAATCATAGCAACAACAAAAATAAATAAATAGGACCTGATTAAATTAAAAAGCTATTGCACAGCCAAGGAAACAATAAATTGAGCAAATAGACTACCTACAGAATGGGCAAAAATATTTGCATGTTATACATCCAATAAAGGGCTAATAACCAGAACCTATTTAATACAAAGAACTCAAGTGAATCAGCTAGAAAACATTAAACAATTCCATTAAAAAGTGGGCAAAAGACATGAACAGAAGATTTTCAAAAGAAGATAAACTAATGGCCATGTGATATATGAAAAACTGCTCAATGTCTCTAATCATCAGGGAAACACAAATCAAAACCACAATGAGATATCATCTAATTCCTGTTAGAGCAGCTTTTATCAAAAAGCCCCAGAACAACAGATGCTGGTGTGGATGCAGAGAGAAAGGAACACTTATACATTGTTGGTAGGACTGCAAACTAATGCAGCCTCTATGGAATTTAGTATGGAGACACCTCAAAGAACTAAAAATAGAACTACCATTTGATCCAGCAATCCAGCAATACTAGGCATCTACCCAAAGGGGGGAAAAAAGGCATTTTACAATAAGGACATCTGCACTCAAATGTTTATGGCAACACAATTCACAATTGCAAAGATGTAGAAATAACCCAAATGTCCATTGAGACATGAGTGGATTAATAAAATGTGGTATATGTATACCATGCAGTATTACTCAGCCATAAAAAAAAATGTTGAAGTAATACTTTTTGTCACAACCTGGATGGAACTGGAGACCATCCTTTTAAGTGAAATATTGCAACAATGGAAAAACAAACACCATATGTACTCACTACTAAATTGGAAGTAATTGATCAGCACTCATGTACACATATGGTAGTAAAATTTAATGGAAGCCAAGCAGGGTGGATGAGGAGATGGGTAAATTCATACCTAATGGGTACAATGGACACTATATGGGTGATGGACACACTTATATCTTTGACTCAAACTATACAAAACCATTAATTGAACCAAAACATTTGTACTCCTATAATATTCTTAAATAAAAAAAATTAAAAAATAAAACATATAAAAACTGAATAACAACTGGAAAAACTTTATTTTCTCATAGTTCTGGAGACCTGAAATCCAAAATAAAGGTGTCAGCAGGGGCATGCTCTCTCTGAAGGCTGCATAGGGGAATCATTCCTTGCCTCTTCCTAGTTTCTGGTGGTTACCAGCAATCTTTGGCATTCCCTGGTTTGTAGCTGCAAAACTCTAATTTCTGTTTGCATCTTCACATGGTCAATTTTCCTTTTATGTTTCTGTGTGTCCAAAAATCTCTCTTTCTTTTTAAGGACGCCACTCATTGGATTTAGGACTACCCTAACAAATATGATCTCACCTAGCCTGATTGTGTAAGCAAAGAACCTATTTCCGAAAAAGGTCACATTCACAGTTACCCAGGTTTAGAACATCAACATATCTTTTTGGGGGACAAAATTCAACCAAATACAGGTGGCAAAGTCATCATTTGGTGGCTCTTGAGCCAAAGCCAGCAGTTAAAGTACTGGGTATCTCAAGCACAGATTTGTGCTGGTATCCTTGTTGTATTCAATCACTGGCCGTGAGCTGTCCATAGGAAGTCTAACCTGTGTGCCTACCTGATGATGAATTTCAGAGCATGGCAGCTGGGCCCTTGATCAGTTATATTCTCTATAGTTGGATGTCTACAGGGTACATTCTCATGTCCACCACATGTACATTTCTGTAGAATTATGTACTTTCAAACATTTACAACAGATTATTGTCAAATAATGTCAGAAATTTATTTTCAAGAAGTTTTTTTTAAGGTATCTACAAACTTAATTGGTACATCAATTGGCAGGTGCAAGTTAATTTTATGGGTATTTAATTGCTAATTTCCTATGCAAATCAATATTTGAACTTTTAATTCTCAATTGAGCATACATCAAAACAGGATTTTAACTGCTCAAAGTAACTGAAAAATTTCTAAGTGTATTTTCATGCCTCCATATAAGCTTCCTCTGATACTGTCAATATGGACTCTGGTTTGGAAGCTTAACATTGGTAACACCATTTGATAGGTAAATATGTTAAAAAGAGTTTCTTTTATTTCTGGAGATATGAACTTCTATACAGGGTCCAAAATGTATTTATTTCTTTAAAAAGTTACAATAGCATACTTTATCTAAAAATTCCAATACTAATAATTAGAAGGTGAACATTAAAATCATATATCAAATTGTCTCACACACACATACATATGCATATATATATAGTATAAATGTATATACTATATGTAACTATCTCTATCATCTATATACTGTTATCTGCATTGTGTCTATCTTCACAGAAAGCATGCATAAATGTGTAACTGTATATGCATTTCTTCATCTATATATAATTGGAGGCCATAATATATTCTGTTTTGGCTTTGTGGTAGGCACAATTCTAGGATAGTCCTCAGGATTTTTGCCACTGGTACACACACATTCTCAGTTATCTAATTAAATACCAATTTAGCTTCTGCTGTTAAGGAATTTTGCAGATGTAATTAAGGTCCCATATCAGTTGATCAAAGAATTTTGTAGATGTAATTAATGTCCGAGATCCCTTGATTTTATGCTTTGGAGTTTATTCTAATCATATCCCTTCAAATACAAATCTAGATGTCAGAGATGGAAGAAGTCAGTCAAAGCATGAGAAGGATTTGATACACAGGATTTGCTGGTTGAAAGATTGAGGAGCTCCTTCCAGGGTCTGAGAGTGCCACCAATTCTTCATTTGACAACTAACACAGAAACAGGGTACTTGGTACTATAGCCATAAAAAACTGAATTTTGCTAATGACAAGACTGAGCTTGAAAGTGGACATTTCTCTAGCGCCTCCAGTCAATACCTTAATATCAGCCTTGTGATAACCCTAAACAGAATCCCATCACACTTTGCCATACTTACAGTTATATCTACATCAGAAGAATTTAAACATGCTCATTTCTCTTTTCTACTTGTCAACAGTATGAATTATAATATTTTCACTAGGCTGAAAAATGATATTTCTTTTTCTTGGCTTATATTTATTTGATTACTAAAATATCTTTCATACATTTATTAACTATTTATAGTTCTTATTTTTTGTCTTATTGATTCATTTCACCTGTTCGTTTTTCTATTTATATGAATAATTTATTTGTAAAACTATTTACCCCTTAGGAGTAATATTTACTTTTTCATTCTAACATATGTTGGAAATATTTTCTGCCAGGGTGTTATTTGTCTTTGACATTTGTTCTGCTGTGTGTGTGTGTGTATTTTTTTTTTACTATAAGAACATTTTAAACAATTTGTAGTGAAAAACTGTAGATCAATCTTTCTTATAAGTTTTATTCTTTTGGAGCCCTTCCCATTCCTGATTATCAAAAACTTTTTTCATACCAAGTTGATTGCAAAATATCTTAGAGAAATTTTACCTTACATTTTCCTCAATATTTTACTTGTTAAAAATTCCTTGATCCAAGAATGTTTACATAATACATTTAAAAAATATTTAAAGATGATATTTTAGTGCAGTTTTAAGTTTATATCATAATTGACAGGGAGATACAGAGATTTCCTATGTATCTCCTGCCCCCACACATGCATAGCCACCCCCATTATCAACATCCTCCACCAGAGTGAGACATTTGTTTCAACTGATAAACCTACACTGATACATCATTGTCACTCAGTCCGTAGTTTGCATTAGGACTCATGGTTGGTGGTATACATTTTATGGGTTTGGACAAATGTGTAATGACATGCATCTACCATTCTAGTGTCATACAGAGTAGTTTCATTTCCCTAAAAAATCCTCTGTGCTCTGCTTATTTAGAAACTTTTCCCTAACTCTTGACAACTGTTGATTTCCTTTACTGTCGCCATAGTTTTGCCTTTTTCAGAATGTCAGAGAGTTAGAATCATACAGTGTGTAGCCTTTTCGGATTGGTTTCTTTCACTTAAATATGCATTTAAGTTTCCTCCGTGCCTTTTCATAACTTGATAGCTCATTTTTTCCAGTGTTGAATATTGTTCCACCATCTGGGTATATTATGTTTTCTTTATCCATTCACCTACCAAAGGACATTTTGGTTACTTCTAAGTTTTGGCAATTATGAATAAAGCTGCTATAAATATCCATGTGCAGGTTTTTATGTGGACATAAGAATTTAACACTGGGTAAATGCCAAGGAGCATGGTTGCTGGATTGTATGGTAAGAGTATGTTAATTTTGTACGAAACTGCCAAACTCTCTTGCAAAGTGGCTGTACCATTTTTCACTCCCACCAGCTTTATATTTAAGACAGATTTCTTCTAAACAACATGTTATAGAGTCTTGTTTTGTTTTAATCTACTTTGATAATGTCTATCTTTTAAGGTTGTTTTTAAACCATCGATGTTCAAAGTGATTAATGTAGTTGGATTAATATCTACCACATTTGTTACTGTTTTCTATTTGTTACCCTTGTTCTTTTTTCCTATTTTTGCATTCCACTCTTTTTCTGCCTTTTGTGGTTTTTAAATGAGCATTTTATATTATTCCATTTCCCCTCCCTTCTTAGCATATCAGTTGTACTTCTTTTTTTCTTTTTAACTTTATTTAATGGTTGCCCTATAGTTTGCAATATGGAAGTAACCCAAGTCTAATTTCAAATAACACTCTATTGCTTCATGGGTAGTATGATGCTCTTACTATAACCAAAAAATCCTAATTTCTCCCTCCAGCTCTTTGTATCAGTGCTGTCACTCATTTTGCTCATATATAGTATACACAAGAATATACAAGGGCTGTCCAGAAAGTATCCAGCCATGTAACTGTTCTTGTTATATTAACAATGGCCGGATACTTTCCAGACATCCCCCATACATATACATGTGATATATACATAAGCAAACATAATCAAATGCTATTATTATTTTGAAAAAACTATTTTCTATCAATTAACAATATTTTTTTTTAACTTTCACTTATTTCTTCTTTGATGCTCTTCATTTTTCATATAGATCCAAATTTCTGACCTACAGTATTTTCCTTCTTTCTAAAGAACTTCTTCGAACGCTTCCTGTAAGGTGAGTCTTTCTGGCAACAGATTTCTTCACTTTTTGTTCATTGGATAGCATTTATTTCTCCTTTACTTTTGAAGGATAATTTCACATGGTATAGTTCTAATGGTGTGTTTTTTTTTTTCTTTGAACACTTTAAATATTTCACTCCACTCTTTTCTTGTTTGCTTGGTTTCTAAGGAGTTGTATGTGTTTTCTACCATTGCTCCTCTATATGTAAGTCGTCCCCCACCTCCTGGCTTCTTTAAGGACATATTTTTTTTTTTTTCTGTAGTATGGATATTATCTGTCTTGCCGTAACATTTTGGTATTTATTTATTTATTTATTTATTTATTTTGTCATTTACTTTGCTTGGTGTTCTCTGAGCTTCCTAGATCTGTGATTTGGTGTCTGACATTAATTTGGGGAAATTCTGAGTCATTATTGTTTCAAACTTCTATTCCTTCCTTTCTTCTTCATTCATAGCCATTACATGTATGTTACATCTTTTGTAGTTGTCTCACAGTTCATGGATAGTCTGTTCTGGGGTTTTTTGTTGTTCTAGTCTTGTTTCTGTTCTTTATTTTTCAGCTTTGGAGTTTCTACCGATCTATCTTCAAGCTCTAAGATCCTCAGTCATGTCCAGTCTACTGATGAGGCCATCAAAGGCATTCTTCATTTCTGTTACAGTGCTTTGATTTCTAGTGTTTCTTTTTGGTTCTTTCTTAGGATTTTCATCTCTCTGCTTGCATTGCTCATTTGTTGTTGCACACTGTCTACTTTATCCTTTAGAGCCCTTAGCATATTAATCACAGTTATTTTAAATTCCTGGTCTGATAACACCAGTATCTCCTTTGTGTCTATTTTTGATGCTTGCTCTGCCTCTCCAAAATGTGTTTTTTGCTATGTGGTATACCTTGTAATTTTTTTCTTGATAACAAGCAATAACATCAATAGACCTCCAGTAATGTGGTAGTAAGCTGTGGGGGAAGAGGGAACACTCTATAGTCCTGTGATCAGGTCTCAGTCTTTCATGAGCCTCTGTCTCTGAACTATGAACTTTACAAGTGCGTCTCAGCACCTCTCTCCACCCTTAGTTGGAACCAGAGGGCTAGAGGGAACTGAAGTTGGTCATTTCCCTTCCCTCAGGTGTGCCCGACTCTGATAAAGGCCCAGCATGTTGGGCTCTGATAAAACAGCTTCTCCTATGAGTAGGCCTTATTAATAAGAACAGGATGCCTCGATATTTTAATGTTCTTAGTTTTATCAACTACAGATGAAAGTAGATGTTTGTCCAATATTTAAAATAACGATTATGGTATTTGTAAGAAAAGTTAATTTTTATAAAACTAATGAGAGTTTTCATTTTTATAATCTTGTTATGCTTGTAGAATAGATTTGGGATTGCTAAAAGTCCTTTTGTTTTTTTAACATGGCATTTTTATCAGAGAAGGAAACTTGGTGAACGATGGTCAGGGCTTCTTACAGAATCAAGGAAAGTCGAAAGGAATTCACCAAGTGTTAAGTTAGCTGGCTGTGAAAAATGCAATGCTTGCCAATTTTTGTCATGATTCCTTCCTCCAAAATAACTATGTGAATCCAGTAATACATAAAAAAGGTACTATATCACAACAAGTTGGGTATATTCCAGGAATGTGGACTTAGTGTAGCAACTGAAAATAAATCTGTCTAATTCACTTTACTTACAGAACAAAGGAGAAAAATCATTTGATAAATGTAAGCATAAAGTCCAAATCCCATTTATAATAAAAAGCCTTATCCAACTAGGAAAAGAAGGGAACATCTTTAATTTGAAAAATATCTACAAAAATCCTATAGAAAACACCATACTTAGTAGTGAAATTTTGAAAAATTTCCCCTGAACTGGAAATACAAGGATACCTTCTCTTGTCATTTGTAATCAGAATTGTACTGGTGGTTATAGCTAGTACTAGGCAAGAAAATAATTAAAAAGTATAAAGGTTTGGAAGGAAGGAATACAGCCATCATTACTCAGATGAAATTGTGTAAATACAAAGTCCAAAAGAACTTATATATAAATTATTAAAGCTAAATGATAATTTATCAGGTTAACATACAAAAATGACTTTTATATTTATATTCTATCTATAAATAGGTTTAAAATAACATTTTGAAATGACAACATTTGCAACAACATTAAAAATATTAAATGGTCCCAATAAAATTTAGCAGATTCACAAGAACTCTAAAAAACATATTGAGAGAAATTAAAGGTTATACCAATAAATGAAGGAAAATATCATTTTCATAAATTGAAGTTCAGTATTGAAAAAATGTCAGTACATTCTAAACTGATCCTTAGGTTCAACACAATCCTAATAAAAATTCTAGAAAGCTTTCTTTTTGAAGTTAACAAGATGATTCTAAAATTTATATGGAAAAAAAAAGCACAAACAAAATCATGAAGAAGATTAAAAAAAGTGGAGGACATGAGTTGCCATTTATTAAACTTATAAAACTAAGTGATAAAAAAAGTGTGGTATAGCACAGGTTAGACAAATAAATCAATAAAATAGAAGTCGACTCACACACTCATATTATCTCTTAATTAGAATAAAGCTGGCACCATAATGCATTGAAGAATCAGGTGGTCTGTTTAATAAGTGATGCTGTATCAACTGGATAGGCATATGACAAAAAAAAAAAAAAAATCCTAATTTCTATCACATACCATAAACAAAAATCAATTTTAGATAGATTATGATCTAAAGCTAAAATGTAAAACAATAAATATTTTAGGGAAAAAAGAGATATCTGACCTTTGAATATGGAAAGATTTTTGAAGTCAGAAACAAACAGCATTAATTATATAAAAAAAGAGTTCAATAAATTGTTCTGTATTAAAATATAAATTTTTGTTTATCAAGAGACTTTTAAAGAATAAAGCCACATGCCACAGTGTGAAAGGAAATATTGGCTATACATACATATATATATAT
>RJWJ010028410.1:0-21431 GCA_004363605.1 Indri indri | reverse complement strand
GATCGATCAGTTCCTCTTCTTAAGGAGCTAATTAAGACCACACCCTAACTACTTTTGTGATTGGGTTCTCACACTCTGGGGACACTGTGCACCTACCTTATCACCCCAGGACCAGTTAGTGCTCAGACAACTAGGGACAGGCCCTTGTGGTATCTAATAGGGGAGAATTAACTCCTTAAAAGGGAGTTGGATGACTTTAGCAAGGGGGGTGGCATGATTGGCAGCCAAAAGCCAACAATGGAGGAGGAGGAGGAAAAAGAAGGGAAGAAGGAAGAGGAGGAGGAGGAGGAAGAAAAATCTGGCTGAGATATTCCAAGAAGGAAAGATAAACTGTTTCCCCCTCCAGGCAACAGACAAGGCTGGTTTATCAGGGTCTCTCATCCTCAGCGCTATTGACATTTGGGACAAAATCACTTTTTTCTCTCATGCATCGTTCAGTGTTGAGCCTCCACCCACGAGACCCAGGAGCATCTCTCCCCTAAGTCACAACAATCACAATGTCTCCGACATCATGCAGAGTCCTCCGGGGGGCAAAATCGCCCTCGACTGAGAACCACCGCTGAATTAACCTTTGATGGGGGAATCTCTTCATGAGAACTCCAGTCTAAATCCTGGCCCAACCCTTGATTCAGGGGAAAGTTTTGACAAACCCGGGGCATTCTGAAAAAATAAACAGCCAAATAAACCTTCCATTTAATGATATGCAATTTATCTGTTCATCGGTCCTGCCTCCTGCTTCCCGCCTATAGACATGTGTTGAAGTAGCATGAGGAATTCTTATTCCTATTTTGCAGAGAAGGAAACCCAGGATCTGAGAGGTGAAGTTGCTTATTCCAGGTCACTCAGATGGGAAGTGGGGGAGTTCAGCATCTCGCACTCCTTGCCACCCTTCCCCGCCGTATGTAATAATCCAGACATCCACAAACTATGGATGGCCCCCTGCCGGCACTTTTGTAAATTAAAGTTTTATAGGGATGCAGTCACGCCCATGCATTCACTATCGTCTATGGATGTTTTCCTGTTACAGCAGCAGAGTTGTGTTGTTGTGTCAGAGACTGCATGGCCTGCAAAGCCTGAAATGTTTACTCTCTGGCCCTTTACAGGAAACGCTTACTAACCCCTGAGTGAATTCATCAAGTTCTACTGACTTTACTTCCTCTCAAAGCTGCCTTCCCTTCCCGCCCACTATTGTCATTCCCATGTTGCTGCAATCCACTGTTGACCCTCAGCTCGACAGTAGACACAGCCTCCCAGTGACCTTTCTCCTCCATCCTTGCTTCCTGTACCCGTTGTCCACACAGCTGACCCTTCCAAAATGCACACCTGGTCCCATTACTCCCTTGCCTAACACACTTAAAATGTTCCTTTTTGTTTTTAAAGTCCAAAATCCTTCCTGGGAACTACACAGCTCTGTGTGCTCTGGCTCCTGCCTTCAGCCGTATCTCGCGTTGCTCCCCTGTCCTGATCTCTGTGGTCTGGCCACAGGAGCCTCCTTGAAGTGTCTTGTGTGTGCCATACTCCTTCCAGCCACAGGACTTTTGCACCTGCTGCTCTCTCTTCCTGAATACTCTTGTGCAGTCCTTTTGCCTTCAACTTGTTAGCTTTGGCTTACCCTTTAACTCTTTGCTGGGACACATTCCTCGACCTCTCTAAGCCTGGCAGACTGTCTCATAAAGATACACAGGCTGGACACAGCACAACTCTGGAGAGCTACATTGCTCACATTTTAGTCTCTTTGAATGGAATCTCTCTCAGTGGGAAGGAGATATGTCTAAGTCACCTAAATTGACAAATCACTGAGGGATTGCCACCTGTCAGCATTGTGCTAAGCATTTTGCACCGTCAGTCTCACGTACTTCTTCCAACAACCCAATGAGACGGTTATTAACAAACCCCTTTTACAGAAGGGGAGAGGGAAGCAGAGGGGAAGTTGTTCATGGTCACACGGCTGGTCGGCTGTCAGAGCCAAGACTAGAACCTCAGTCTCCCTGCATTGAAAACTTGGGTTCTCGGCTATGAAACCTCCCTGAAAATTCAGTCTTCCAATCCTTTGGGCTGGAGAGAAAGGCAACGTTATTCCATTGCTTGCTTCTCAAATCCTGCCTGTTTTCTAAGGAGGGTTGGCTGAGAAGGAGCATGAGTGTGAGGAGGGGTGAGAAGCACAGAGAGAAGATGAACAGCTCCAGCTAACAAAGGCAGAGTGACAGATAATGGAGGGTGAGGAGGGGGCCTCGAGACAGGGAAGGGTGGAGTAGGAGGGTCTGACATCTGGGAAAAAACCCCATAAGCATTTAAAGGACTGTTTTATTGGTTTTTCCTGTGAGAGGTGCAATGGAACCTGCTTATCCATCTCTCCTGAGAACCCTTCGGTAAGATCCACATTATGCACTGGCACTTTGGGAGGGGGAGTTATGCTTCGAGGGGCTTGATGAGGTGTAAGCCGGGCCCCGAGGTGGGCCAGGGGGAGAGAGGTGGACAAGCGACAAATGCAGGGTGAGGACAGAACGTGGAGTTAGAATCCCAGCTCTGTGCCCTGCCACCTGTGTGACCCAGAAAAGTCATCTCCTCTGTACATCAGGGCTCCAGCGTGGCACCTGCCTGATCTCCATTCAACAGCTGTGAGGATACTAAGAGGTGTGCTTTGTACACAGGGCTTTGTGACCCAGACAAGCCAAGGAAATGTTACTGTCACTCTCACCATACTGGGAGTATCTGCAGTTTTTACACGTTGAATCATAAACTATAAATGAAAAATATAACATGACTGAGATTACAAAAATGTTCCCAGATAAACTCATTAAGGGCAAATGAAGGCTGTCGCTGAGCCGCAGGTGGTCAGCAGTGGTTGCGATGCAGCGACCTAACACTAGGTGGCGCTAGATGCCACAGCTTTCCTTTGAGTCCTGGTTTCTCTCAATCTCTTTCTCTGCCTCCCCACTCCTCTCTCTTGATTGAAATGGAAATTAGCTGCCAGCATCAATGAGCTCCAGTCAGCCCTGGGACTGAGCTGGCGTGCAAACAGCCAATGTGATATCTACCCAGTTAAAAAATTTAATCAAATACATTAGTCTTATAAGCTCTTTTGAAAGACTAGATATGAGGGGCCAGCACTCCAGCTGTCAGGCACCAGTGGCCAGTGGGAATCCGTATGATGGGCTGGGGGCTGCCGTCCAAAGTCCTGGATGAGCTTCAGGAAACAGGAGCCCCAGGATGTGACAACCACCCTATTCTGTGTTGTGCACCTTGCTAATGGTGCTTCTGTTTAATAACGGTAACACTGCCTGAGTTCTCAGTGCCTCCCTCATATCTGGAAATGTGCTAGGCTTGAGATGGCATAATGGGCTCCAACTGTGAATGCCAGCTTCAGTCTGCCCATGAGTAGTCATGACTATCTGGAGCACACCATGGTCCAATCTCATTAGTAGGGATTTCTGTGATCGATTAGCAATGTCTGCCATGGACTAAGGAGGGGACAGCAGTGTCAACGACACACAATTGCCGTGTTGGGCAGGGAAGGCCCTTTTCCTGCCTTTTCTCATTGAATCCTCACAACCCAAAAGTTGGGTGGTATGTGATTATCATTATCCATGATTTATGATTGAGAGACCTGAGACCCAGAGAAGTCAAATAACTTCCCTAAGGTTGCCCAGCTGGTGAGAGCTACAATCAGAAGTTCACTCAGCCCCCATCATCCACAGGGCCAGCCCCCTCTATTTCTTTCTTTCTTTTTTTTTTTTTTGTTATGCACTTTAAAAAAAATTTTCAGAATATTATGGGGGTACAAACATCTTGGTGACATGGTTTGCTTTTGTGCAGTTAGAGTCAAAGTAGTAAGTGTGCCCATCACCAAGATAGTGTGTATTGTACCCATTAGGTGTGAATTTACCCATCCCCTCCCCCCTCCCACCTGCTTGGTTTCCATTGAGTTTTACTACCATGTGTGCACATGGGTGTTGATTGATTAATTCCGATTTAATAGTGAGTACATGTGGTATTTGTTTTTCCATTCTTGCGATACTTCGCTTAAAAGAATGGTCTCCAGTTCTATAAGCACACCACAGTTCACTTCCTTTCTTGGAAATGAAAAAAAAAGGCAATTCATCCTGGAAAAATGAAATGAGCAGCGCTCCAAGAAAGTCTCCTTTCACACTGCCAGGGGCCTGGTAAGAAGAGAGTGTGTTGGGGTTAAATCCTCAGGTGGTTTCGATCTGTTTTCTCTCTCCCTGGGAGATGATGAAGTTGACATCTCTGCAATCATTATGTGAACCCCGTGAAGGTCCAAAGAAGCCCAGCCTCTCATTAGCTAATGACTTTGAACCTCATTTTTTACATGAGAAGCAGAAGCAGAACTGAGCTTATGCCACTGGCGAAAGAGAAAACGGCCAAGACGCAGAAGCGCTGGTTGGGGCTACATGGGGCTCAGCCCTTAGGATGACTAGTGTGACTAGGGGGCTGCCAGGTCGTGAGTTCTGTGATGCTGTCCCCAGGATGCCGTTCAGCGCCAAAGTACATGGACCACATTATGAGGCTCAGTGAAGGGCAGGAACAGCTCAAGTATTTCTTAAATACCTATGATGAGTTAGGTACACGGTGGGGCTGTGATGCTGGAGAAGCTACCATCCTTTTCCTCGGGGAGTCACGGTCGAGCGGGGGAGCCAGGCATCAACAGGCAAAGCAACTACAATGTGGTGAAGCACAGATGCCAAACACAGCTTGGGGGCTGCAAGGGCTGCTGGCAGAGATTCAGACTGTGCTCAGCACAAAAGGTGGAGGGCAGGGTGTGCTGGTGCTCAGAACACGATACCCCAAAGCATGGCGCCTTGGCATGCTGAGTACTTTGAACTGACACAGGACTGGGGGGCCTTGGAAGCAAGGTCTCTCTCAACTTCTTCCACCAGCCTTTCTCCCTCTCTTCTTTCTTCCCCAGGCAGGTGGCAGAAACTAGAATTTCTCTCCTCTGAGGCAGGCCATAAAAGAAACCAGAACTCCTCTGCCCCAAAGCAAGCCATATGACCTAGAAAGGTTACTGTCTGACCTCTGCCTTTCCCACCGGGGGTCCTCATGTGACAGGTGTCCAGTCCCGTACCTGGGGCAGTGAGGAAAGGAATGTCTTACAAAGACACAGAAAAGAATCTGAACAAACAGGCCTGGCTAAGTCCTCCTCGGTTGATTACTATTAGATCATACCTCTTTTTGTGCAATCATGTTTCTCTGCAACTACCCACCTATCTCATCAGACTTAGCATAAAAATACACAGTTTTCTCTGGGTCTTGGGCTCTTCATTTCTGAAGGCTCCTATGTCATATAAATCTTTAGCTAAAAAAAGAATTTGTTATGCTTTTCCCTCATTCATCTGTCTTTTGCCATGGGGATGTCAGCTATGACCCTTGCAAAGGGTGAGGAAAAGGCATTACCTTTTCTCGCCTGCAGGTATTTCAGACAGAGGGAGCCACAGGGAGCTTAAATGGCTGGAATGTAGAGTGTTGGGGGAGGGTGTTGGAGGGTCCCCCCACTGTCCCCAGGCAGGAGAGAACATGCCAGAAGCTGATATTGCTGCTGAGATGCCACAAGAAGCCATTTCAGCAAAATCCGCTTAGGGGTGAGGGCCCAGTGAAGGTCTAAAGATGAAGCATTGTGTTTTATTTCATTTCATTTTTTAAAATTCATTGAGTTGTTTTTAGTTGGCAGTATTTTCAAAAGGTTTAACACATTAACTGCCATGTGAGTTGTATGTAACTCATGTTACTTTTGAGCCCGGGGCCTCGTGAAGCAAAACCTGGGCAAAACCTTGCAGTTGGTCTACGAAAATCTTTCTTGTTGATGTTCTTATTGTTACAATTAATATTGACAGATTAATTCTAAAAATGTGGACTAAATGAATAGAAGCCAATAAATTTCATTTTTCATTAAATTAGAAAGGATCATTTTGTTTTTGAAATTTTTATTCTATTTTCATAACAAAACACCGTGGCCCCAAGGAAAAATTTGTTTTTTCTAGTGTGGTAGTCAGTGTGTTAAAAAACATACCAAAGGGTATATAGCTGAAATGTATTACTTCTACCTTGTCCTCAAACTATTCATTTCCCTCCCTGGAGGTGACTAGTGTTACTAAGTTCTTATGTATCCTTCCAGAGAGATTTTATATAAGCAAATACATACACACACACAAACATGCACACACACACATATTCTTTCCAACCACAAGCACATACAAATACATAAATGGCAGTATTGTCTGTACCGTGGTTTCCCACTATGTAACAAATAGATCTTGGAGAGGCTCAGAGTACTGAGGGACCAGGTGGAGGCTGGAACAAGACGATGCCAGGCTCTTGAGTCTTTGGAGCTGGATCTAAAAACATGAGTGGTGGCTGAGAGGCCACTGTCAGTACATGGACTGGAGCTCACAGAAGAGGATAGAACTGGAGATTAAGGTGAGGGGTATTGAATTCACTGTCAGAGAGGGAGATGGGGAGAGAGGGATAGACTCCGGGTGGAGTGGGGGAGGCAGGTGGGCCAAGGAGGGAGGAGGGGAGGAGAGGATACTGAGATTACTAAGATTAGAAGGCCAAGGACTGACACATGGGGACAACTGTCAAGGAACAGAGAGTACCAAGAAGAACATACAGAAAAGCCTGCCTGTTTCTGTAAATAAAGTTTTATTGCAACACAACCCCCACAAATTCATTTATATATATCATCTGTGGCTGCTTCTGTATTACGAGGACAGAGCTGACTACCTAGAAGGGAGGCTGTATGGTTTGCAAAGACTAAAACGTTTGCTGTCTGACTTTGAAAAAGTTTACTGAGCCCTGACTTAGAAGAATGAAGCATGCTTCTTGGACAAGATTTCAGCCACAGATCCTCTTCAAGGACAGAAAAAATTACCACCGCAAAATGAACAAGAGCAGCGATTCCAAACCTCATCCCGTGAATGCCAGTGGCTCCTGGGGTCTTCTCTGTAATTCTTGCCATTTCCCCTCCAATCACGTTGAAGAAGATTGGACAGCTGAGAATCACAAAGGGTAGGAATGGAGAATTGCAGTCTATTTCCTGTCTCTCATGTTTATATTAATAAAACCTAACAGGTAGAGGATTTTTATTTTATTTTATTTAAAATGAATATGGAGTGAAATCCCAGACTTCTATGCTTACAAAATCCCAAATCATCTATCTTTTCTCACTTCTTAATCATTTGCTGTTGTGAGGGGTGGAGCACATGTTGGCGAGGATGACGTCATTCATTGAGGGCTTCCCACTGCCTGGCTGGTGCAATGCCTCCTGGTCCACACAGCAAGGTGGACTTCCAGTGACACCCGAGGTGTCACGGAAGTTCTTTTTGGTTGTCATAACTTGTGTGGAGGGTGCATCTCGTGGGTAGATGCCAGCCGTGCTGCTAAACATCCTGCAGTGTACAGGACAGCCCTTCTTCCCCCACAAAGGTGTATCCGGTCCAAATTGTCGAGAGTGCTGAGATTGAGCCACGCTGTTGTAGAAGTGTTTTTGGTTTTTTTTTTCTCATAGAGATTTTAGGGCATCCAGCACACAGCTTGTTGACCAGCATCTAGGTCTTGCTTTTCCTCTACACCAGCCTGTGGTCGGCAGCCTCCAAGATGGTACTCAGTGATCCTCACCTCCTGGAATTCACGTCCTGGAGTAATCCCCTCCCTTGGAGGGTGGGCTGGCCCCAGTAACTCACTTCTAATGACTAGAATATGGCAAAAGTGATGCCATGTCTCTTCTGAGGTTAGCTTACAACATGAACATGGCTTCTGCCTTGGGTGTCCACTCTCACTCTGGGGAAAGCCAGCTTTCAGGTTGTGAGCTTCCCTTTGGGAGAGGCCCATGTAGCAAGAAACTGACGTCTGTAGCCTACAGCCAGTGAGCACCTGACACCTGCCGACAGCCACATGGGTGAGTCTGGAAGTGAACCCTTCCCCAGGTGGGTCTTGAGACAACTGCAGCCCGAGCTGTCATCTTGACCGTGGCCTCAGGAGACACATCGAGCCAGAGGCCCCCCAGCTAAGTCACACCTGCATTCTCCACCCACAGATACTGTGAGATAATCAATGTTTGCTGCCTTAAGCTGCAAAACTTAATAGTCATTTGTTATACAGCAATATATAAAATACAGCCATGGAGGAATAAACTCTCCACTGGAAACAGTTGGTGATTTGGGTTACATAAACTCATTTAATTCCTCTTTAGGGTCTACTCACCAGATTAATAGAACTTCTATGACCACATCCGTTTCACCTACTGGCAAGGAAAATGGGTTGGTCCATTTCAGGGTGTGAATTGGCCTGGACATGACTTGATTGCAAACAAGATCATTCTATAATTGAGCTATCCCAGGAGATAGTAGATTGTAATATTGAAAAGCACAGACACTAGACTCAGAGAGACATGGGTTAAAATCCCAGCTCTGCCATTTGCTGTTACTTTGGGCAAGAGCTGTAAGAAATACATGTTCTGAAATGCCCAATTCACAGGTTAAAAAAAAAAGTCACCATGCAGGCATGGCAGGGCAGAGTGACAGGCAAGTGGACCCAATGGTGAGCATTAAGTAAACGATCTACTGGGTCATCTGCAAGGTAGGCAAGTAGAAGAACAATCTGGGACTTTAAATGCTACATCTTATGATGTTAACTTTCCCGGTGCACTTGGCCATCTGGCTTGTAGTGTCGTCATGATCCACTTACATACAAGCCACTCCCCACCTGGATGGGAAATTCATGCCTCTGCGGTCCCAGAGGTCCCTTTGGAATTCTGTGCTAGCTTAGCTGGCATGGTGACCGGTCTGGCACCTTTCATGCTGAAAAGATACTTATTCCCCGCTGTCTTCAAGGTGATATTTCCAGCCAGTGTGTTCTGAATGTTGTGAAGACTTGACGTTGATGAACGAGCTTTAGAAACACGAAACCAAACTGCAACCATGATGCTTCCTCTCACCATCTCTCGGTCCCCGGAGGAAGAACATAATCCCTGGTATGTTGCATCTTCTAGTGCTCTGGCTTTAGCCCCAGGGTCAGCGGGGGTCGGCAAGCGGACTGGGGTTTAGGCACCAAGACTTGGCTTATGTTCACAAAGCAAAAGAGGAAACCAAGCAGCTCCAATTTAAAATACTTTTTGTTATGTTCAGCTTACTTCTTTATCACGCTTTGTGTTCCTATTTTAAACATAGTGTTCAAAACCGCTGATTCAAACAACTAGTCTTCTGACGTTGTAACCTGCGTGTTTTCTCTCTCTCCTCTCCTCTGGACTCCAGCCTTGTGACGCGTGCAGGGAGTGTGACCTTGTCACACTGTGTCTTTGGTCTTGGGCACGGTGCCAGATGAAGAGTGGTTTCTTGGCAGTTACTTGTTGAGTGAGTGGATGAAGGGATGAAAATAAAACTGCAATGTTTGTTGCTTTTCAATTTTTAGACTCAACTCAGAGACAAAGCCTGGAAAGCTGAATGGTGGGCGCAGAATGTGAAAGCTGTCAATCTGGACCACGGAAAAGTGCAAGATACAAGGAGAGGCGGTGAGGAGCTCGTCTCTCCCACAAAGTGAGAAGTCAAAGATACTCTCTATGGTGAATGGGGTAAGAAACCCAAGTGTAACATATTTTTTTAAAAAAATTACAAAATTGACCAGCAGGGGACCTAAAGTTAAGGCTATTTTTGGAGAAATAGGAGTTAGGGGTGGGGAATGGTGTGGGCAGGCAAGGGAGCTAGATCCCCATCTTTCATAGCTGAAAGGCATTCGAGTCTTAATTGTACAAACTGAGAAATACAGACAAAACTGAAATGACGTAGAGTCCCAGATCACTGGAAGAAATAGCAAAACATGTTAGAAGTGGCTGCCTTGGGGGGTGACATCTGGGAAGAGAAGGAAGCAGGGAAGAGGGATTCCTGCTCCATAGTAGAAGAGTTTCCATGATATTTGGGTTTTTTTGTTGACCTGTGTCTCTTTTACATTACTTTTCCAAAAACTAAAAGAGTCGGAGAGCCCTTGTTTGAATCGAAATACAGAGCCCTACTTTGTCACCAACAAGCACAACAAGCCTCGTAATATCCACGCTCATTTCAGAGTCGAGACAAAATTAATTTGGAAAAGAAAGTACAGCTGGGGAGCGGAGTTAGCAACCTCAGGAAATTCAAGGAAATGTAATTGAGTAAGAATTATCTCCTTAATTACTTCTGACCAAATCAATAACAACGCTGGATGAGAAACCACAGTCGCCACCAATGAGTATCAAGTTGCTGAGAAACTAATTGGCGTTCAGACTTGTTTGAGAAAGCAAAACACCTTCCTGCTCATAGTTAGCAAACATGGTTCCTGGGGGTGAGCGGAGACAGGAGGAGGCTGCAGCTTGCAGCCTGGGATGGAGAAATGAGCGGAGAACTCTTGCTTACTTGTTGCAAATGTGAAAGCCTGAATGGAGGGGGAGCCCTCTCCAAAGAGGTGAAAGTGTGTGCACGGCCTTGATGGTGTCAGATGCTCATTCTCATGCTTTCCTGGGGCTGACTGGAGGCAGAAGCAGGTTCATCATGCAAATTAGAGAGAGGTGAACCAAACACTGCAAAGGTAGGTGAGGGAGCATTTTTTTTTTGCAGAGCACAAGCTTTTTGTGGGAACTGCAATGATTTCTTTAAAACCATCCCTATGTGCCTTTGGGGAGGAGGCAGCGAGGATCTTTGTCTCACGGGGGCTCTGCAGGGCACAACCTTCTAGATCTATCTATCATGGTTTGGGGGCTGGATTAAGATCCTATCTAGAGTTGAGATTCAAGAGAGTCCCCTTTGCCTAACCTCGGGCAGACCTCCCTGTTCTCATCCCTGTTGGGGTCTCTTGACAATTGACTTCTCAAGTCCCTCGCACACTTGGTGCCTTGCTCTTTGCTCTCCTGATCTGAGAACTTGTCAATGAACCATCCTCACTGTTCAGGACAAATAGGCTATTATTCTACTCAAAAAGGACTTCCCAAGCCTCTCTTAGGGTCCCAGCCCAGAGGTAGGAAATACACATCCTCCTCAAAGCTCCTTCCCTGAGACTCAGAGGGCGCAGGCAGACATTGAACAGTCACAACCCCATGTGGCGGGAGTGGGTGGGCTGGGGGTATGTGGGCACATCTGACCCCAGCAAGGGTGGAGGGGCAGGAAGGGATAAAGAAAGTGATAAAGGGATAAAGAAACTGAGCAGAGTCCTGAAGGCCTAGGAGTGATTAGTATGTGAGGTGACGGATATGTGCATCGGTTTGATTTAATCATTCCACATTGTATACAAATATCGAAACATTGCATTGTATACCATGAATATGTACAATTAAATACAATAAATAAATAAAAGAAGAGGAAGGAGGATGATGTGCCAGCCAGAGGGAACAGCATGTGCAAAGGCCTAGAGGTGAGTTGAGAACTTGATACCAAAGGTGGTTCAGTCCAACTGGAGCACACAAGGAGCGTGGGTAGGTGGGTGGGAGGGAGAGGTGAGGAATGAGGAAGGAGGGGCAGTAAGGGACCTATCATGAACGTGCCAACAGAGTTGGGATTTTATACTGAGGGCACAGGCGGAAGATGGTGCTGAGGGGTTCGAGGGTGGTTGCTGGGAGTCTTGCCCAGGCCTCTGTGATTGCGAGTGGTACACCAATTTGCAGCGAGGTGATTAAAGCCCAAAGTTACGCTCTTGGACTCCAAGCCCAGGAAATCTGCTGACTGGCAGGTAGACCGCAGTAGCCTGCTCCTGGGCATAGACCTGGCAGTGAACTTCAGAACTTCAGAGGTGAACACACGATATAGGCCCAGCCGATAAGAACACCCCATCTCCATGGCAACCAGGAGGGCTTGGTTCTTTTATGAGTCTGAGACCCCAAGAAGGACAATGGTATTTAGTTCCAGGACATTTGCTGCAGCTATGGGGAAAGGGAAGATCTCTTTTCACTGGCATTGCTCCCGTGGAAGAACGTCAGCCTAGAGCTCTTGGTGACCATCTTGGCCATCAACCTGGCAGAGCCTATCTGGGAAGGAAGGCGACACAGAAGAAGGGTGAGTTTGCATCTGGAGATAATGTTTGAACACTCGGACCTGACTCTTCCTGATGCTGGGTTTACTTATCGAGTTTTTGCTAACCTTAGGCCGTTGCTTTTCTCTTTGGCTTAGGCCACAGTGAATTGAGTTTTTCTATCATTTGCAACTAAAAGGATCTTGACTTGACCATGCTTTTGTTAGCACATTGCAAATATTTTGTCAAGATAACCCCAAACTATACCCGGGAGAGTTATACTAGTAATATTTCCCTGTGGTTAAACCAAAATCCATGGGAGAGATTTCATTTTGGAATCATCAGAGATCATCAGAGTTGAGAGATTACTCAGCAGAACTCCTCCACCACACAACAGATACACAAAAATAGCTGCCATTTACTTACTAAGTGTCTTACTAGGTGTCTCACTAGGTGCTTACTATGTGCTACCTGCTTGGTTTTACACATATTAACTCAATTCACCCTCACAATACATTTTGTGGGATAGGACTGCCGTTAGCTCCATTTTACGGAATAGAAAACAGAGGTACAGAGAGGTTAATTTCCAGAGTTAACGTGACAGGGTAAGAGACAGAGGTGGGATTTAAGCCCAAACTGCACTTCGGCTCCAAAGCCTGTATTTTCCTTGTTCCATCAACAGATAAGCAATCCAAGACACAGAGAAGCTGGAGAATACACAGATCCCCACTTCCCCACATGCCATCCAGCAGGTGCAATAAGTCAAATGGCCAGGTATGGAGTCACATAGACTGGAGTTCACTGGCCAGGATCTCTGGCAGGTACATCTCTTTGAGCTTCGGTTTCCCTGTGTGCAAGGTGGGGATGACCACAGAGCCCACTTCACAGGGCTGTGAGGGAGAGTCAATGGGCTAATGAGTGTGTAAAGTTCTCAGGAAACAGCCAGGTTTATGGTGGCTCTCAATAAATGTTAGCTGTTCATGTAATTGTTATAATTAATAAGCTGTGCTGTTAATGAAAGTGTAAAGTGCAGGTGATCTGCCACATGACCACAGGCTAGTTGCTGAATTACAGTGGCCATTGGTCCCATCGGTGAAATAGGGTTATTATGCGCCTTTTGCTCATGACACCAGGGTGTTATGAGGATTAATTAGAAGTTTTATAATGTGATGTGCACTTCAATGCTCTATAAACAGAGAAATATGATGGTTGAATATTTATATAATCCTCATTACTGAGGATCCTGAATTGTTTTACTGATGTTAAAAAAACCAAAATCCAACCTTCCCAAGGTATATGGATCCATCTGAGTCAAATAAAAAAAGACTGGGCTTTTGTTATCTGCCAACACCCTAGAAGCCCATCAGAACTGGACATCTGGGCATCAATGGGCTGATCTCAATGCCAAGTCTTGGGGAAGTAGGAGAGGCTGAGAGTGTGGGGCTGCCTCTTCATCCAGATGTGAGCTCCTTCAGGGTTAGGACAGCATCTTGTTCTCCACTGGGTTCCCAGGATGGAGCACAGGATTTGACATGTGGCAAGTGCTGGATAAATGTTTGATGAAGGAAAGGAAGGATGCATAGACAGATGGATGGATGGATGGATGGTGCTAGGAAATTAGATAGGAACCTCTGGCCCCAAATACCTGAACCAAAGAAGATGGAGAGTCACATCAGGTACTGGGAGAGAAAGCCACTCAGGCAGAGTGACAAGTTGGAAAGATGTTTGGCATCACACAGACCTGGGTTACTAACTATGTGATCTTGGGCCTTGGACCACACCTCTCTGTCTTCTTCTGAGAATGACCATAATGTCTTTGAGCTGAAAGCCAACAGGAAACTCCACCTACTGTTGCTTAAACATAAGGATAGTTATCACTTCATGTAAGAGGGAATCCAGAGTAGGATTTGGGGTTTCAGAGTTGGCTTAGAAGGTCTGTCATGTCACTGAGCTGTGCACAGAGTCAGCTGCCCACAGAATCAACTTCATCCTTGGGTCACCTCCCCCTCAGTGTGGTAAAAGGGCTCTGGTAGCCATCGGAGCAAGGCTTCTTTCTCAGACACCTGGCGCACATCTCTCATTGGCCCCAACAGGCTCAAGAATGCCCATCACTTGAACCAGTCATTGGCTGAGTGAATAAGATCGCCATGCCTGGTAAGACCAGTGTTGCTCAAACTCTGGTCCATGGATGGACATTGTCAGCATCACTTGAGAGCTTATTGTACCTGCAAATTCATGAGCCACATACAAGAACAGGTGAATCAGAACCTCTGGGGTGGGGCTCAGGAATCTCCTCTTTCAGGCTTTCCTGGGGGTTCCTATGCCAGCTGGATGAGCCACCTATGAAATGTGGATGATAACACCAACATTTAGAAGGTGGTTATGAAAATAGAAATATCATCACATATGTAGAAAACTTTCACACGGTAGGTGCTTAGTAACTTTTGGTTTCCTTCATTTCTTTCTATCTCTAGTGATGTCTAAATATTTATATTTCTCCATTAATTATTCCCACCCCAACCCCCTGCCCAGGTACCAAATACCCTCATGCTGCTCTGACCTGTGGAAACCAATCTGTGGACTAATTTATACTAAGGTGGGAGTGACACAAGGTATCATTCAGCTTAGTAGACTTTTCGCCTTGAAAATGAAGTCCATGGAGTGGGCAACCCTTAATCCAAAGGCAAGTGGTGTAATTTCAGGCATGTACCAGGTTTTAGTGTGTCGAGGTATGTTTTAGGGCGGGACCATGCTGGCCCATCCTTAGATTATACCCCATAGGTCACCTCCTGCTCTGGCCGCACAGAAGGGACCAGTTGGCTGGGTAGGATACTCAGTGGCAGCATCATGAGCACAGGGTGGATGAGGGAGGGCTGAGGGTAGTCACACTGATGGCATCACCTCCACCCTCCCCTCCCCACCTGTGTCCTCAGAGTCCTGCTGGGGACTGTTAGGGAGAACGTAGCCCCCACTGAGGCTTTGATCACTGGCTCTGCAGGTTCCAGATTCCCTTTGAAGTATAATTATAATTAAAAGGAAAAAACCCTACAAGTGTTAAAAAAGAAGAAGAAAAAAAACTCCAAGCAGACACCAGATGAGGTCTGGGCATGACAGGCTCTGTTGGCAGAGCTTCCCGATTCAACAGCTGGCTTTGCACCTCGGGCTCCAAGGAGAAAAAGAAGTTGGCCACCCATTCGAAGGAACTTTAGTCTGAATGAGCTGGAACTGAAAAGTCCCTTAATCCCTGGAGAGGAAAAGGCTTCTTTTGAACAGATGGGAGGGCAGGGGAAATGCTGGCAGTGAGAAGGGGATTAATTAAGTTGGATCCTAGGTCCCTTGTTTGACAAGAGGGTGCCTGTCTGGGTCCTGGGTATGTCTCAGTCTCCTTTTGAGCATCTCAAAGAACCGGGGGTGGGGGCTGACCCCAGGTGTCATCCAGGCTTCCAGAATTGGTTCTTTATCCCAACCTAAAGACACGAAGACGCCTTCTTTGGGAGCAAGATAAATTGGGGCCTCTGGAATGGGTGACCTATTCATACCCTACTGCCCTGCATCTTATATATTTTGTCTTAATAGAGTTTGTTTGTTTGTTTGTTTGTTTGTGAAACTTCCTTTGGCATCACATGGCTCTACATTCTAGTTCAGCTTCACCACTGCATGACCCTGGGCAAGTTATAACCTCACCGAGCATCAATTTCCCTCATCTGTAAAATGGAGACATTCACGGTATTGCCTTTCTTTTTAGAGATGTGAGCATTAGAGCTAATGAATTCAAGGTGCCTCGCGTAGTATCTGGCATTTAGTGTGTGCTTAATAAATGTTGGCTATTAAGACAATTACGAGGCCTGCCAATAAGCTCCTCAGCTCTTGAAGGCTTAAACTAAGCCTTACTAGAAAGAGCCAGTATGCATTAAAACAATCTTAAGACTATAAAGGGATCCTTGAGACAGACTATCTAATTATAAAATACTGGTTCTACCACATAATAGTGTCCATGACCACTTTGGTCAGTAAACAGAGGAAAAGTGAGCAATTTGATCTTTAAGTTCCCTTCCAGTGGTGCTCACTGTGTCATTGTCACCCCCTTCTCCTTGGGAAAAGGCCCACACTAAAGTGTCTGGTGTGGCACTGGGTCCCTCTTCCACTGCTGAATCCATGACCCATTGTCTCTTTGTGGGGCGTCCTGGCTGGTCACCTAGGTTCCCCTTGACACTCTTGCCTCTACACAATCTGTAGTGGGTTGAATAGTGTTCCCCCAGAATTCACATCCACCCTGAATGGGACATTCTATATTACCTTTGCAGATGTAATCATACTGGATTAGGGCGGGCCTTAAATCCAATGGCTTGTGACCTTATAAGAAGAGGAGGGGACACACAGAGGGGGGGTACAACATGAAGATCGAGATTGGAATGATGTGGCTACAAGCCAAGGAACACCAGGAATTTCAGGAGCCACCAGAAGCCAGCAGAGAGGCACAGAACGGATTCTCCCTGAGAACCTCCAGAAGGAACCAACCCTGACGACACCTTGGTTTTGGACTTTTGACCTACTGAACTGCAAGAGAATAAATTTCTGTTCTTTTCAGCCACCCAGTTTGTGACTATTAGTTATGGAAACCCCAGAAAACTAACGCACCATCCTTCTAGAAAACGAACCTTACTACCACGCTCTGCTCGAAACCCTTCAATGGCTTCCCTCTGCTTGAACCCTTGGCCTCAAGGCGAGGCCCAACTCTTCAGGACATTCTGCAGAGCCCTCCATGACTTTGCATCTGTTGGCTGCACCTCTGCCCCCACACGCTCTTTCCTCTTGTCATTCTGAATACTTTGGAACAAGCAGAGCTCCTAGAAAAGCACATTATCCCTCCTGCAGGTGGTGCTTTTTCTCTTCTCTCCCACTTGGAAAACTCCTGCTCATCCTTCAAGGCCCCACTTAAATATCATCACCATTATGAAGCCTTCTTAAGCACCCCCTTCTTCAATGCTCCCTCCACTGGCCAAGTTTGTCATGCTTCTCTGTGTTTCCATAGCATATTGGCCAAGGCTCTTTTCTTGGAACACAGAGCTCATGCACTGAGGTCACTTGTTTTATGCATCTGCCCCTATTCAGGTGTGAGCTGCTGAGATTAGAGCTGGCCTTGTCTTGGTAAGGGATCAATGAATGTTTGCTGGTTGACTCAATGACTCTGTGGAATGTGTAACGAAAGATGGAGGGAAATGATATTATTTAACAGGAGATGCAACAGCTAGAAGATGACAAGGACAGAAAGGACATAAGGGATCAAGATATTCACTTTTCCCAATCAGTCTTAAGGAGATCAGTTGCTCATGTGGTTTTGCGTGTATGCCTTGGTCACAAGTGAGAATTACTGTTTTCTGTGCATCCAGAAGCCTACCCATTCTGGGAGCAATTAGAAAGTACAACTGTGCTTTTGGGGGATGCCTGGTAGCACTTAGAGGTCTCTTTGGGCTTTGCAGGAACGAAGTAGTATGTCCTTGGATGGGATCCCACATGGTGGGTGGATGCTAAGCATGTGGGTCCCTGGAACCATGAAATTACCCCCTGCTTCCTTTGTGGCAGGCAGAAAGAGCTAGGGGAAATGCTCTTAAGAAGATTAGAGGGAGGGATAGGGGAGACAAAAGGCAGGAATATGGATTTTAGTGTCAGACAGACATAGGTTTCAAATCCTCAATCTTCTGCTTCCTGATGGAGTGACCTTGGACAAGTCCTTCATCCTCTCTGAGCCTTTATTCTCTTGTTTCTAAAGCAGTGAGGATGCTTGTAATAATACCTGCCTTGCGGTGCAGTTGCAACTATTAGACTTCGTGAACATAGAGTGCCTGGCTTGCAGCAAGCTATTGGTAAATGGGATCCGTCATTTTTTATCTAGCAAAAATATTATTAGTTCCACAAATATTTTCTAGGGGTGTATTAAGGGGCTGTCATTGTTCCAGGATCTTGGGACTCAAAAATGCTTAAGCTCAAGTTGCTTAGGACTGTTAAACACTGTTTTACAACACCAAAGAAGGTATGAGTGCTGGCTTCCTGAAGGTGCTTGTTCATGCCTGATGGCTTCATTGTAGCCTTGCTGGACCAGAAGAGGTCATCTGACCTTCTGTCATTTATCAAATGCATCCTTATTTCCCCCTTTGCTGAAAATGTCACAGAAAAGCAGGAAGCTACAGACTGATATTTCTCTCATCTTGAAACCTGTCCAGGTGTGGGCACAAAGTGCCACTTTGAAGGCTCTTTTCTGAACCACTGGGAGAAAATTCCATTTGCAAAACTTTCCCTGTGACTTGCTCTCCAAGGGAGAGTTGATTAAGCGTGTTTGTCTGAGTTTATTCAACATACATTTCAAAGTTGTTTACTGCAGCTACATTTTAAAAATATAAACATGCTCTCTGTTTAATGCAGGTACAAATCTCCAGGATGTACATTTTTGAGCCTATGATGTAGGTGGGGATGCAAACAAAATAAATACTATTCAGGAGCAGTGAAAGCAAAACAAGGAATCATTTGGAAGAGAGAGAATGATTGCAGGAAGTATAAAATGAGAAATGCACTGTGCAACTCTTTGATGCTATTGTGAAATGTATTTTTCCCCTCATCCCTTTCAAAGCAAAATTTAAGCCATATTTCCTGCAGTATGAGCCTAATCTTTGAAATGGCCCAAATCTCATTTTAACGAATACACATGATTGAGTTTGTCTAAGTAGAGATTTAATGACCTGTAAAATGTATCGTGAATACCTAGCAGCCCTCAAAACTGTTATACAGCATCTGCACCTTACGAACATGAGATCCAGAGTTGCGATGTTCAACTTGGTTTTGTTTAGGAGGCAAAGTTCAGCGTTCTTCAGGGAGGAAATTTTGCACAAATGTGGTTCATGTATTTCTATAACAGAGCATCAAATAGCATAGGTGGCTGTAGCCTACGGCATTCCATGACTGACTGGTTGGTTCATTCAGTCATTCATTCATCCCATAAATATTTATTGAGCACCACTATGTCTAGGACTTATGCTGGGGTGCTTGGTATTAGGGATAACCATGATAATAACAGTCATATTTTACTGAGTGCTTATTATGTACCTTGTGTTGGGTAAGAAGTTGGTACTTCACACCTAACAGGTACAATGCACACTATCTGGGGGATGGGCACACTTATACCTTTGACTCAAATGGTACAAAAGCAATTTATGTAACCAAAACATTTGTACCCCCATAATATTCTGAAATTAAAAAAAAAAGAAGTTGGCATGGAATCTCTCATCTGATCTCCACCACAATCCTACAAGGGAAATGTTACTATTATTGTCACCACTTTACAGAGGAGGAAACCAGCCAAGACTAATCAGCCTCCCTTCCAAACTCTCAGGGAAGAATCTGATTGGCCCAGCTTGGGTCAAGTGACCACTCCTGCTCACAGCCGAGGTGAGGGGAGTGGAGCTGGGTCACGGAGTCCAAAGCTGGCTGCAGTCCATCAGAAGGTGGCTCCCAGAGAAACAGGGATCTGTGGGCTGCCACTTTCCTCCATGTCTGCTGGTCTGAAGAGGGTGGGTGCAGGGAGAGATGAAGGTCTGGGATGAGACCAGTGATGTCCTAGGTTCTGGAATCACTCCTTTGGGAGGTCCCACTGCATCTTCTACCACTGAACTCCACAGAACACGCATTGTCTCTAAGATAAATTCTCCTCTTTTCATTTCTGAAAGTTACTTATGACTGAGAGGGCCTAGGTTAGCTGATCTTGCAATCACAGATCTCTGAATATTTCTAGGACCCTGTCCTGAGTTTTGGCCTCTTCCCTTAGCAGTATCGAGCTCAGAATTGCACAGTAGAGCAAAGCAATAGAATGCACAGCCTTGTTGAATGCTCAGATGTGCCAAGCAGCCCACTGGCATCTTGTAGGACCCGACTGTAGAAAGCTTCCAGAAGGAGGCCTCCCTTGGCCAAGCATTTCTCCAGGACTCGGAAGGAAGAACAAGACACCAGACCTTCACTTATTCTAATACAGAAAAGCCCTTTCAGCCTACACAGCACAATTCTCTTAGTTTTCTCTAGAGGTATTGACAAAAACATTAATAACGATAACAATAGCTCTCATTTATCAACACTTGCTATGTGCCAGACCCTGCAGCATGCACATTACATACACTATTCTGTTTGACATTTGAAGTAGCCCTTTCAGGTGGGGATTATTATTGCTGTCATTGTACAGAGGCAGAAAACGAGGCCCAGGATGGTTAAGTAATTTGCCCAAAGGCACACAGCTACGAAGGATGGGTGGTGGTATTTCAATCCAGATCAGTCTGAGGCAAGAGCCCAAGCTCTAAGTAACATTGTATCCTTGCCTAAGGCGCTGTCTGATATTCTGACAATTTGATGGTTAGTGCTGAAGTCCTCAGGAACCACGGATCAGAATATTTTCCACAAATCCTGAAAGCACCCAGATGCAGATGGCATTTAAGAGAAGATAAACAGATATAGTTGGAAAAAGAAGTCACAACTGGCATGAACAGTGACCACAGGGGCTACTGGTCCCACTGTGGTTCAGAGGAGCTGAGAGTAGCCACAGAGACACTTCTTGAATTGGATTCAGCTCAGCATCCTAACATCCTCCCCTCACATTTTTTTAAAAAGTAAAATCATATGGAACCGGGTGCTTTGGTGAGGTACGTGGTTAAGACCTAATCCAAATCGAGAAATGGCGTTATGCCGAACTGTGAGTACATATTGAGGTCCGACTAGTTGGCTTGAAGTTAAACACTGGGAAGTTAAGCCAGGTGGCATGGCTGCCCTGTCTGGAAGTATTGCTGCTTTTAGAACTTTGGTAAAAATAAATGTCGATGAAGGCAAAAAGAAAAAAAAAAATGAGTGCTTAGAAATAAATTGACCTGCCACTGTTCTTGGTTAAGATCATCTGAGTCCTTGCTGCTCAGGAGCCAGAAGCATGTGCATCACCCAGGGCCTTGTCAGAAAAGCAGAGTCTCCGCCTGACCCCAAGCTGCTGGATCTGAACCAGCATTGCAACAAGATCTCCAGGTGATTCCTGTGCAGGCTGGAATTTGAGAAGCAGAGAGCTCCTTGGGGTCCTCACATGGTCCCTCTTGGGATTCTTACACGGAAAGAACAGCCACTGGATTCTCTAAGGGATCAATCTGTATCCATCCATCCATCCATTCATCCATTCATTAATTCATTTATTTAAAAAATGTATTGAGTATCCACTGAGTGTCAGCACTGAGGCTATGGCTGTAAACTGGAGAGATGTGATTTCTGACCTTGGGAAGCTTACTGTCTGGTGGGAGAGGAAGACATTAAACAAACGTTTATTTAGTTTTATTGTGGTAAGTACCACACAGATAAATTCAGTAAGCACAGCAAACACAGTGTTACAGGGACCTGACCTGCTTGGTGACAGGGAGCACTTAGAGGGAGGA
>RJWJ010028409.1:0-21414 GCA_004363605.1 Indri indri | reverse complement strand
AAAAAAAAAAATGAGAAGAGGTCACATTTCTTCCATTGATGATAGGAAGCCCACCTCAACCCCCAATTCTTTCATTGTCTTGAAATAGTGTGAGAGGACATTTTAAAATATCAGACTTTTCTTCAAAGATCTTCTTCTTTTATGGTCCCAAAAACACAGTCATCTTTAACTATCTTAATCTTGCTTGTTCTTGGTAGAAAACTAGAAAAGTCTTTCTGCTGCAAAGTAAACAGAGAAGTAAGGAATGTAAATGAGAGTAAATAATTTCCACAACAATAACAATAAAAAAGCCAAGCTTAACACTGTATTAAAAGGGCAACAGGAAGGTTACATTTATTTCAGCAATAGTTATTTTAAATGGTTTGATCCTGTAGAAGCTTTAGTATTTGGGGGTAGGTGTAGGTATACCTGTTAGGGCAAGGAAAGCACCCCCTGCTGGTCTGCTGAGGTAGATGTGTCCTGAGTGTCTCTCTGGGCCCTGGGATGTCACCCAGGTAACACTGAACTCTGCTTGTCTTGTCCTTTTGTCCTCCCTTGAAGCCATGCGACTTTCAATTTTTAAGTTTGCCCCAAATCTTCGTTGTACACCCCACACAAATACAGACCGTAAAAAAGTATTGTGCTTATTTTGAAACATTTTAAGAAGTCATGTCACTTCAGCGAGTAGTTTGCCTTTAGAATTTGTGCAATCTCAAAGACAGGGACATGGAGAGTAGAGAGTGAAAAAAAATGTGGGCACCTCAATGACCAGATAGGCTAAAAATTTTTCTCTGTAGGAGACTCGTTTGAATACAGAGGCCCCATCCCAGAGTGGTTAAAGGAACAAATTCTATTTGTAAACAGCAAATAAAGACTGCTTGGGTTTAAATATTGCCTCCACTATTGTACTGGCTGTGTGACCTTGGGCAAGTTACTTAATCTTTCTGTGTTTCAGTTCTCTAGGCAGTGAACCAAGGATAATAATAGTACCTAGGTTGCTATGGGGATGAAATGAGTTCTACATGGAAAGTAATTATAACAGTGCCTGGCTCAGGATAGGCTCCATCTGAAGGTTTGCTAAATAAATTGACATTCAATATAATTGGACACAGGCCCCCTGCTGACATGCTGGTGCTGTTGGGAGCATGAGGTATGTGTGCGTGTTTGAGAGTTACTACTCACCTGAGAGGACAACTGAATGGATCACAGTTGTGTGTTGTGTTGTCTGTTGTTCTAGGACAGTGGCTCTCAAACTTGAAAATGCATCAGATTCATCCCACAGGCTTGTTAAACACAGATTGATTGCCCGACCCCTCTCGCTGAGCCTCTGATCCACTAGGTTTGGGCCTGAGAATTTGCATTTCTTTTTTCATTTTTTTTTTTTTTTTGTTATTGTTTTTCAGACCCAATTTCTAATAAGTGGTGCTGATACTGTGGTCCAGTGACCACACATTGAGAACCACTGTTCTAGGATAATGGTTCCAATTCTTATTGTATATTAGATCCACCTGGGGAGCTTTTAAAACTTCTCTTACCCAGGCCCCTCAGACCAATTAAATCAATCTCTGAGGGTGGGGCCCAGCCATCAGGTTTTAGAGATCCCCAGGTGATTCCAACGTGCACCCAAGGTTGAGAACCACAGCTCTATTGCTGTATGCTGCTAAAATGGATGGATTTAAATGATGAAGTGATTCTCATCTGCATTCTGCAGATAAAGAAATTGAAGCATGGTGCAGTGTGTCTCACTGGGGTGCTTGCTATAAATGCTGATTTTCCAAAGCCTCCAACCCAAATCGACTGCATTGCTCTTTGGGGACGAGGCCCAGCAATCTGTCTTTTAAGAAGCACTTCAGGAGTCCCTAAAGATGCATAGCTAGTAAATGGTGGAGTTCCCATCCCCTGTCTCTGACCTAACCAGCCAGAAATGCCGTTATTATGAAAGAGAAAGCTTTGCTTTTGCTTTTACTTTTATCTTTCCCCCTAAGCTTATTCACTCAAGAAACGACCGTATGTACTTACATATTTATAAATACTGTACTTATATACTGAGGACCTCTCTGCCCACACTAGACACTGAGACAGGTGCTGAATCAATAATAAATCCTATTCAAATGCTACTTAGAAGTCAACCTTACTTCACTCACCTACACTAGGATTTGGACATAGAAAGGAAGAGTTAGCAAGGTAGTTAAGGGCACGGTTCTGGGGTCAGACTGCCTGCTTCCTTCCACTATTGATTACCATGCAACCTTGGGCCAGTCACTTAACCTCTCTGTGCCCTAGTTTCCTCAACGTATTTTTGGGTTGTGGAGAAATGTGTTAATTCACATAAAAGTGTTTGGAACAAGCCTGGCAAAAATAAGGGCACAAAAATGTTGTCTGTTTTGCTTTTTTTCTATCATTATCTGTACAGCAGATCTAAATGTGCAAAAAAGTATCTTATAAACTTAAAAGTTGTTTTATACAGAGTACACTGCAGAAAACCTATGAAACTAAAATATAGTATACTAAAATATACAAAGTAGAGAGAGAATTTAAAAAAAAATTCATGGGGTATAGAAGAAAATCACCAAAGAATTTTGTGTTCCTCTTGGAAATTTTCTGTATAAAAAATTCTCTTAGCCCCGCTGGGTGCTGCAATAAAAATACCATATTTCATGTCAGCCCTCCAATTGGCCCAACCTACATAGAAGAGCTTCTGAGAAACGGAATTCTGGCTTATTCTTGGAAATAGAATGACTTTGGTTAAAGGGGAAAAAAGGGCAGATTTATCAAAATTATAATGTATTGATTACATAATTTTACTCACAGACCTGGCTTTGATGAATGTGGTATTTGTTACTTTTGCCTTGTTCCGGAACTTCAATCTGCTAAATAGATTAGTAAAATGTCAGTCAGCGCAGCCCAGAGAAGCAAGCACACAAATAACCTATTTAACCAGCACATTTTCCCTTCCACAATAATCCTCTTAATGGTCCCACAGGCTGCCAGTCAGCAGGTACACCGACTTGTCGTCTGTGCCCTCCTCCTTCACTCGCCAGGGTCTTGTTACAGAAATGGCGTCCCCAAAAGTTAAGTGACGTGTAATGTTTAACATTAGTGGTTGCCTATGGGTTTTGTGATTTAAGAAAGCTTTAAAAAGAACTTCACATGAGATAAAATGTTCTTCTAAATTCTGAAATAATCCACAGAGCTCCAATCCATACGCTGAATCAAAGCCAAATGGGACTTTGCTTAATAAAAAGGCACCATTAATCAAATGAAGAATCAAAGTGAAGTTCAAGACACTTGAATATACTTCATGTGCATAAGGTAAACTTAATATCCCAGTCAGGGTCCCAGCAGGAAACAGATGGTGCATTCCTGGGGTAAGTGAGGAGAGTTTTAGAAAGGAACTATTTAACTGTTTAACAGAGGTGTGGGCAGGATTAAAGCGAATCAATGAAGGGATGGTGGGGCCTCTAGGGCTGGCAATGAGGGGGTTTGGGGGAGATGTTACCACCTCTAGCCCCGAAGAGGCAATGGAAACAGCTGTTACTGGAACCCGAGAGAAGAGGTCGCTGTAAGGAGGACAGGTTGCCTGCCAGGAGCCGTAGCCTCCACTGGAGGGATACGCCCCAACCACAGAGACTCAGCAGGGATGGAGACTGAGAAATCCACACCCAATCTCCCTTTTCCCTCACCCTCCAATCTCCTGCTGGGTTTCCCAGTGAGTCACCTACAGCAAGGTCGTAGAGCAGGTGAGCAGTGGAGAGCGAATCTGGAGGGGCACCCCTAGTAAACTTAGTAGACCTAGCTAGGTCTTTGGGGAAAAGAGTTCTTAGAACTTTCTTAATGGGAAAGAAAAGAACTACTATTGAACAACTGTGCAGTTTGTGCATATCTCAAACAGGGCACAGTGCTTAGCACTCTACAGTTATAAATGTCTCTGTACTAATCACCTTCCCCAGCCAAGCTGTAAGCTCCCTGACAGAACAAAGGGGTGAAGTAAGTTGTTTATTATTGCTTACTATATAGAATGGGATATTTCAAAATAAGTGGGATAAATAATTGCAAAGAGCATTACCTTTTAATGATGATTAACTTTGTTATAAAATACATTGTTTTAAAGCATAAGACTTCCTTTAGGTTAGTAGTCTTAATAGAAATGTTCATATATTTGAAGCTATCTCGATCATTTTTAAAAAGTTAAGTCACAGTAACTGAGAAATTAATGCTCTGATGTCTTATGTGTTTTGTTATGATTATTATTTTACAATATTACTTTATAGTTTGTAAATAGTCTTGTGCCATGAAATATAGAACTTGGGGGTAAAATGCTCAGCATTTTTCTCTCCTATTCTTCTTCCCTTCCCCCTCCCTATGTCAAAAGAAATAAAATAGAACCCACTACACATCTTAAGCAGTTTCTGATATAATCAGTTTCCCTCTATTTAAGGCCTGCAACAAGGCCTTAAATACTTTACATACTAGAGGGGATAAAGTTGGATAAAGTTGTAATATTCCTCTACTTTCTCTTTCATTTATAGAGTAGTTTCTCTTAATAATATAATCACTTATTTCTATACAGCAATTTTCCCCTGGCTCTCTAAAACTTTGTCCTCCTGCTATACTCAGACCATTCCCATGACTGCTGTCTGTAGTTTTTCCATTTTCTGGACTGGACCAGCTCTTCAAAAGGCTAACATTCCTGGGACATCAAATACTGCTGCCTTTGGTGTTTCTCCTCCTCACCATATAATGGAAACACATTTAAAAGTACCAGGTGCCTTTTAAATGGTCTCACCTTGCCCAAAATGAAAGAAAAATGGAGAGAAAAATACATATGGCGATGGTAGCTGGGGATGGAGTGAGAAGAATGAGGTGAGCAGAAATTAGAATGCCATCTCATTCTGCCATTTTTTGAGAAAACTAATTTAGAGGTCAGACCTACTTTTAAGAAAATTGAAGGAAAAATATACAAACTAGGTATAGATTAATAGAAATACAAATTGTTTTTTAATTCAGAAAGTTATTCACCAGCATATTCCTGAAGTACCTTTCAAGTATTCAGATTATGGTTCAATAAACAAAATAATACTTTCAGAAATTCCTCAGAAACCTATCAATTGCATAAAATACATCTATTTTCTTTCCTTGATGTCTTTCAAAATTCTTTAAATGGCAGAGATTGTTGGTAGTCTACTCCATTATCCATTCTGCCCTTCTTCCTTAGTAATAACACCTAGTCTTATTTGCAGAGACAACACGCCCTACTATAAAGACTGTAAAGACTGCATTAACCAGACTCCCTTGCAGCTAGGTGTGGGCCTGTGTTGTGATTAACTCTTGGCAGATGAATTGTAGGCAGAAATTATGTGTGAAACTTCTGAGACTCCGCCTTAAAGAAAAGACATAAACCCTTGTTCACATCTTCTTCATACTTGCTGCCTGGAATGTGGATATAATGATGGGTGCTCCAGCACCCATTCTGGGCAAAGCCACACACTGAACAGAGCACAGCAGAAAGGTCTCTGGTGACATTAGGGAGCCACCATCCCAGCACTAGACTGCCTACCTCTGGACTTCTTTTAGGTGAGGGAGAAACAAACTTCTATTTTGTCTAAGGCACTTGTTTTGTTTTCTGTCATATGTAGCTAAACCCAATCCTAATCAATATATTTTATTTTAAAATAAAACAAACGTTTATAATTCTGCTCCAGTTAAAAGCAGCAAATATTAACAAAATCGATTTAGGTTTTTGTGTAGAGGCAAAGCTTTAAGAAAAATGTTATATATTTTTTTTCTTTGGGTTTATGGTTAATATTGCCTTCAAGAATTTAACATATTTTTTGTTGTGGTTTTATGGTTTTGTTGTGGTTTTTATGGTTTTGTGGTTTTATTTTATTCTTTAGTGCATTTGTTTGACTCAAATTTTAATGATTTCTTCATAAACAGTTCAAGTCTTACCTTTCAAAACATTGCCTAAAACTAATGAAGCTAATTAAGTTAGCAATAAATTTCTTCTTTCCCTTATTCCATCTTCCTGGGAGAAAACCAGTATGATTTAATCTGCTTCTGGGGGCCATCTGCTTTGATTTATGGGGCTCATTTGGGTTATAGTTTCCTCAATTTCTCTCTCCTGCTTCAGATTCTTCAAGATTATAACAATCTTGGACTCAGAATCTGCCTTGCAAAATGGAGACCTCTGTGTCCTAGCCCATACAAGCCTTCTACAAGTGCTGTGTGTCAGTTCAGACTTGGTGTATTTACCCAGAAAACAAGGGACTGTCACAGTCATACCTTTATATGGTTACTTTAAGCCACTTTAGGTTGACTTTAGCCAGCTGTACTCCGTGAGGAGGCCCAGCGCTCAGTCCAAGTTCACACGGCTGAACCGTCTGCTTCCTTTACCTTCTGGGGGTCCGTTCTGCCCAAAGCTTTGTGATGAAATTTCAGATTGAAATGTGGACTATGCCTACAATATCCTCTTGAAAACTCAAATTTTCAAGAGGAAGGGTCTGAATTTTTCTTTCTGAGAACCAAAATGAGTAAAGAAATAAAGAGTTTTTGGAACTAAGACTTGTTGGCTATTTATTTGGATAAGGCAACACAAGAGTATTACCAACATGCTGATTTTGCCATTGGTCAGAGATAAATCATGGTTTTCAGCCTGCGTGCCAATCTAAGGAATGCAGTGCTGTTGCTTTTCTTGAAAACTTGAAATAGATTGCTACCTTCTCCATTCTACTGAGTTCACTACTTAGCTATTCATTGCACAAGTATTTCCTGTATGAAGTAGCTTATGTTTTACTCATCCACATTTAAGAGCACTTCTCCCTTTTAATGAGATTACTTCAGTTAATTACTTTTCTCTTTATTCTTCTTTTTATATATATAATAATCAGAACCTAAGAGGGTCCATCCTGCCTAAGAGGTTGGATTTTATTACTCTTTTTAAAAGAGTCTCCTTGATTCCTTTATTGCTTTGATTTACTACTCTCTAGTACGTTTTGAATTGTGCAGTCACTGAGAGGCAGTAAATTTATTTTCCCTGGAAAAATATTTTCAGTTCTAGAAGAAAGAGAAATAAGTATAAAGTACAATTATTTTCTTAGGAAAAAGCTGTAAAGTAAAGATCGATGTTAACTAAAGATGCCATCCATCTCTTATAAAAAACTAAATTTAAATGAAAACATTAGAGAAGTTTCCAAAGGTTTTCTGCTGTATTTTTAAAGATCAGCGTAATAGTCTACAAGAATTAAGTTTACAAATGTCAACCAGGCATTAGCATTTGTAATCATTTTAAAAGATCAAATTGTACTGTCTTATTTGGGACGTGCTTAAATCATGACGATGACAGGCAATGTAAAAAGTTTAAAAATCTCAGTAATTTTTTTAGCAGCCTGCCCACCCCACCCGCCCCCGCTTTAATGAGCTAGTAGGCCTTTAATGAGTAAATGCAGACTAGAAAAATAAAGTTTAATTTTACATTGAGAAAAAATTATAGCCTTTAGAGTTTCTCTGACTTGATGGCTTCCTCCAACTGCTAAAGGCGTTTTCAGCTGGCACAAAGGAAGTATCAAGAGGCTGTGGATTCTTTCTAGAGACAAACTCTAGACCTTATTTACGATCATTCCCCACTCCTCAATCCTGACTTTATGATGTAGCTTTTATGATAAATTTGAAAGCCTCCGTGTGGGGGAAGGCAGAAATGAAATGATACAAAGCCGAGGACTAAAGAGTTCACAGATCCAAAGATGACTTCTCATTGGAAAAATGGCTTGAGTTTTCAAGACAGGCTTCCTTCCCCCGTGCCATTCTGAGGCCTAAGCTACCAGAGGGGACGAAGAGCTTGCTTCTGTGTGGTTGAGATTTCTCCCTTGAGGACCAGACCTGCTGGCCCAGGGAATTTATGCGTGTACTTTGCTCTCCAAGTGTTAGCTGATGGTGGGAACTTAAAGTGAAAAATATACACAGCCAAGAGCACTTACCATTTCTGGATTCTCAGCAGCTAGCTTTACCATGTTTTCTGAGATCATCTTTTTCAAGCAGCTACTCAGCAAAAAAGCCTAAGAAATCCAGAAATAAATAACCCTCTCAACTAGAGAGATCTCCATTCTCTTCCTTCCCTCCTCATAGAACAAAGCAGAGCTTGAGCTCTGCCCTCCAATAGCATGCTTTCAAGAATTTAGATTTTTTTAACTTCCAGAAATTTGCATAAGATGCAATTAGCAAGTAACTATACGTTTTCTCAATTACATAGACATGTGTATGGTAAATTTTAAAAAGACAGATGAAAAATGGCCAGGATCTCTTTACTAATCTTTCTCCTCTTAAAACTTCCCCCTTGCATCCCATGTTTTCTAGTATTTCATAAGTAGATCACATTTTATGAGCAACGAACAAAACTACTTATTATTGTTATCAAATAAAATGGTGATGGTCAATCCTCTATTTAGTTATACACATAATTGAGACCTATTATTAGGCATAAATAGTAACTGGTTTGAAAGAATATATTAGCACCTTATTGCTTTTATTGAACTTAAAAAAACCAAATTAGCTATTTTTCTTCACTTTCTTATTTTTCCAATATCTTCAATCACTGTTTCAAGACTGACAGTTGCCTCCAGTATCCCCTGCGGCTTAATCATCGTCGTTAGCACCAAGACGCACATAGCTGCACATCTTGTGCACAAAGGCTGGGCTTTCTTGTGCCAGGCTCTTCACCCATACGCCAAATTTTCCTATAATTTTCCCATTTGCTCCTTTCCCACTAATCCGTTTTGCCTCATCCTGCTCTCAGTTCTTGACTTGCTGTTCTCTCCTTTGGTCCCACTAAGGTTTGAGATGACTGCCGCTCAAAGTTGAGGCAGAACCGTAGCGCAGGGCTATGCTCAGGGACGGCCGCTGTGCTGGAGGGGATGATGGAGAGGAGGGAGAAGAGAGAGAGCAAACCTGTCTGGGGTGGTACCCCAAGTAGAAAGCTCTTGGAGGGGAGGACACAGAAAGCAGAATTAGATGGAAAAGGGGCTACATACAGGCCTCAACATTTTGCAGGGCTGAAGAGCATAATAGGAATTAATTTTATTTAAGGGGAAAGGAGGGAAGAGAGAAAAGCAGCTGCCACCAACAAGGAAAAGAGTAACAGATGTGGAGTTTATACATAAATTCTGACTTCCTAGCTTTGCTAAGAACTAGCCCTGTTTATCTGTGCATAAATGTAACCCACACAAAACTAGAGAATGAAATAAACAACAAAACCCTGAGCTAATGCAGCTAGGAAGGATGTTTAATGGTGTTAAACAAGATGCAGACCGATTCCATATTCCTGCACAATGTACATAAATATGTAGGCTAGAACTCTGCTATAAACCAGGTCGGGTTTATTAAATACAAAGGGACTGAGCTTTTATTTAAAGGGCCTAGAAAAGATTTGGGCCCAAGCCCTTATGTGAGCTTGCAAGGCATACAAGTCACGTTGCTGCCTTTTGCAAAAGTAGCTCTGGGGTACGCATCGATAAAACGCACACTCCAAAGGAAATAAGAGTTTACTAGGAATCCTTTGAAAGAAGAAGTTTATTGTACTTCTTTATAGTGGCTTAAACTCATTTGCTACTGACTAGATTAAAAAACCATAATAAAATTTAACTGCACTTAGCATTCTGAGAAGGGGGGTGGTTGGGGGGTGGTGTTACTCCCCAAATCTTTTTATGTCTGTCCAAGGGACTGCAAATCTTGCCTCAGCAAACCATCCTACCATTTTCCTAAGGGTGTTTCATATTTAAGGTGAACCTAAGGACCCATGTCTTTAACCCAGGATTTTGGTTTAGCACTTTATGCTTTTCAGAGATTTTGCTATCATGACCACAATAGTACTAGAAATATATTGAAAGAAGGTGTTGGTTGACTGAAACCAGAATGCTCTATAGAATTCAGCGTGATCACCAGGGACTCAGATTGAATATAATGGCAATGCAAAGATTCCTTTAATATTTTGATTCCATCTTAGAACATCTATAGTCTCTATTCCAATTTGAAATAGCTCAATTCTGTAAAAAGAATTTTTCAATTGGATTTGGTGTTTAGAAAATTAGATTTTTTTTAGGATTTCCAGTCCAATTTTAGTTATAAGCTTATGGCAGACATGGATACTTGGCTACCCAACAACCATTGCCCCTTCTTCTCTCCTAAGATTTTTTTGGGGATGATAAAATGCTCAGCCCCAGGCAATGACTCAAGCTTACTCTCAGCCAGTCATGAATCCTGTTCCTCTTTGTTAGACGCTTGATTCGCAGATGCCCCTGTAGCCAGGAGTGGTCATGTGACCCAGTTTTGGCCAATGAGACAAAACAGCAAGTCTACTGAGGGCTTTCTGGGGTTAAGCATTTGCTTTCCAGATAAGAGAGATACAGGTTGAGCATCCCTAATCCAAAAGCTGGAACTTCTAGAGTGCTGACATGACACCACAAGTGGAAAATTCCACACCTGACCTCATGTGACTGGTAGCAGTCAAAATACAGGCACACAATGCAGTTTGTCATTGTTGTTGTTTAGCAGCTGGTACGGGTATTCTGGTGACGCTACTGCGCTGCTGTTACCCTGAACACATAGTTTTTTCACTGTATTTATGGCCTGTTATATTTTCTACTGTTAAGTATTTATGTGTGAGTAAATGTAAGAAAATGATTGCTTATTGGTAGCATATAAATTCAGAGTTGGGAATGATGATGATACCAAATAACCACAAATTGTCCACAGGGGCAGCTGAGACAGTGACACCGTTGCTTTCTGATGGTTCAATGCGCACAAGCTTTATTTCATGCATGAAATTATTAAAAATATAAAATAACCTTCAGACTATGCATATAAGGTATATATGAAACAAATTTCATGTTTAGACTTGGGTCCCATCTTCAAGATAACTCATTATGAGGGCTGGGCATGGTGGCTCATGCCTGTAATCCTAGCACTCTGGGAGGCCGAGGTGGGAGGATTGCTCAAGGTCTGGAGTTCAAGACCAGCCTGAGCAAGAGTGAGACCCCGTCTCTACTAAAAATAGAAAGAAATTAGCTGGACAACTAAAATATATAGAAAAAATTGGCCGGGCATGGTGGCGCATGCCTGTAGTCCCAACTACTCGGGAGGCTGAGGCAGAAGGATTGCTTGAGCCCAGGAGTTTGAGGTTGCTGTGAGCTAGGCTGACACCACGGCACTCTAGCCCAGGTGACAGAGCAAGAGTCTGTCTCAAAAAAAAAAAAAAAAAGATAACTCATTATGTACAGCTGTGGTCCCCAACCCCTGGGCCACGGATTGGTACCGGTCCGTGTGTGGCCTGTTAGGAACCAGGCTGCATAGCAGGAGGTGAGTGGTGTTGGAATATGAACAAAGCTTCGTCTGTATTTACAGCTGCTCCCCATCGTTGGCATCGCCACCTGAGCTACACCTCTGTCCGCCCACCACCCCCTTGCCTGCATCCATGGAAAAATTGTCTTCCATGAAACTGGTCCCTGGTGCCAACAAGGCTGGGACCGCTGAGTACAGTCGACAGGAATATGTTCTGAGAAATGCATTGTTGGACAATTTTGTCATCGTGTGAACATCTTAGAGTATACTCACACAAACCTGGATGGTACAGCCTACTACACTCCTAGGCTACAAACCTGTACAGCATGTTACTGCCCTGAATACTGTAGGTAACTGTAACACAATGATGAGTATTTGTGTATCTAAACATAGAAAAGGTACAGTAAAAATACAGTGTTATAATCTTATGGGACTATGGCTGTATATGTGATCTATTGTTGACTGAAATGTCATTACGCAGCACATGACTCTATATACAAATATTTCAAAATCCAAAAAATTCCAAAGTCCAAAACACTTCTGGTCCCAAGCATTTTGGATAAGGGATACTCGACTTTCAGCTTTTTATCTGCTTGGAAAAGGCCCTGAATAAAAAAAAGAGTAATAGGAATGCCAATCTTTACGTCCAGTATTATTAATATTAAGTGAGATAATAAAATCTGTATTGTCTAAGCCAGAGGTAAGCAAACAAATCCAGCCCACCACCTGTTTTTGTAAATAACGCTTGACTGGAACACAGCCAGAGCCATTTGTTCGTGTACTGTCTATAGCTGCTCCTAACAGAGTTGGGCAGTTGCAACGGAGACCATACGGACCTCAAATTCTAAAGTATTTACCACCTGCTCCTTTAAGAAAAAGTTTGCAGACACCTGGTCTAAGCCACTGTTAGCTGAGTCTTCCATTACTTGGTAACTAAATGGATTTCTAACTGATGTGAAGGCCATGGTGACTAGTAAAATACAACCAAACAGAAAACAAAATAAAAGGTATTACAGTCCAAAAAGCGAGTGTGTGGCACACTCCAGTGCCCTGATCTAGTTGGGCTAGGGTAGCGTGCCTCGTCCCCCCAGCAAGCAAGACAGCATTTCAGCACAGCAGGTTTTCATGCTGCGCCCTGAGAACTTGCCTGTTTGGTGTAAATAACAAACCACTGCCAGCGACGCTCCTCGCTGTATTGAAATCTGAGCTCTAAGTTCTGGTTGAGAGTTCTCTGGGGCCCATCCAAATCCAGCAGAGTGCCCTACAGAGGAAAAGATATTACTTGATATTCAATAGAAATTCAAGTGCCTGTTAATGTGCTGGGCAAAATATCAAAATGAGTGAAACTGTCCCTATTCCCAAGAAGCTATCAATCTATTGAGGAGCCGTGAAAGTAAATAGCCACAGTTAGAGGTAGTAAGGGCTGTCAAGGAAGCAGACGTAGGTCTATGAAAGTAAACAGAACAGGCCCTAACCCAGGCTGGGAGGGTAAAGGGAGGCTTGCTGGAGGGAGGGCCATCTGAGCAAAGCAGAAACCATCCAAGTTTGTTGTGGTGGTTTTGTTTTGGGGGGTGGGAGGGAAGGTGAGAGGTGGTTCCTGGTAGAAGAAATAGCAAGTGCAAATTCACTGAGGCATAGGGAGCCCGGCATGTTGGAGACACTGCGAGGGGTGTCGTGTGGCTGCAGTGGGGCTTCAGGCATGGAGGGTGGTGTGAGAAGAGGTTTAGAGAGGCAGGGTAGGACCAGATCCTGAAAGCTGGCTAGGGAACACCTGTGATTTTTGCTATGCAGCATCTATCACTCTTTTTCCTAGTAATGGAGTCTCAAATTCTCCTGGGAAAACCATCTCTCTTTCACTGTAGGTTATCTATGTAGGACTGTCAGGGAATGATAAGTCAGGGGGCGGCATATGACACAAGGTTAGCCCGATTGGACAAATAATTCTCTGTGCCCTTCATTTGATTCCAGAGTAAAGAGACCCAAAGAGCAGGTCCTGATAGAAAGTTCCTGTTTCCTATACACCTTGAGCTCCTTTGGTTCCTGACTTTCTTAAGCCTCAGCTTGTCCTTTGAATCTGTAGGTTACTCCATATCATTCCAACAAATCTCTTTTTCACTAGTGTTGGTTTGTCCTGCTTGCCACCAAACAGCCCTAACTCTTATAGGTTTTATAAGTTAAGTTAAGGGTCTTTTCCCACAGAGGGCAACAGAAATTCATTAAGAGATTTTAGCTGGACATGGTAGTGTGCACCTATAATTCCAGCTACTCAGGAGGCTGAGGCAGGAGGATTCCTTGAGCCCAGGAGTTTGAGAACAGCCTGGCAACATAACAAGATCTTGTCTGAAAAAAAAAAAAAAGACATTTTTGACAGCTGGAAAACACTACAATTTTATTTATTTATTTATTTATTTATTTTTTTTGAGACAGAGTCTTGCTCTGTTGCCTGGGCTAGAGTGCCATGGCCTTAGCCTAGCTCACAGCAACTTCAAACTCTTGGGCTCAAGCAATCCTCCTGCCTCAGCCTCCCCAGTAGCCGGGACTACAGGCATGTGCCTCCATGCCCAGCTAATTTTTTTTTTCTATATATTTTTAGTTGTCCAGCTAATTTCTTTCTATTTTTTTAGTAGAGATGGGGTCTCGCTCTTGCTCAGGCTGGTCTCGACCTCCTGAGTTCAAACCATCCACCCGCCTCGGCCGCCCAGAGTACTAGGATTATAGGCGTGAGCCACTGCACCCGGCCCTGATTTGTATTTTTAGAATATTGGTCTGACGGCATCAGTGTAAACAATGAATTGGAAAACAGCTGTTTTCAGACATTGAACAACAGATAATTCAGGAGTGTCAACCCAGAGAGAAGGAAAACAAATGAAATGAGCCCCACAATCATCCCAGCTTACTGCCTGAAGGCGTTTTCAGGGTGAAGCACAAGGATGGGGAAACCAAACAGAGCCCAGAGGTCTTGCTGAGTTGAGGAGAAAGAGAAAAACACTTAACGAAGTTGAAGTTAGAATTTATTAAGCAGTACACCAAAGAGTACGGCTTTATACGTAGAGAGAGCTCTAGAGAGCTTCTCTGAAATATTTGGCTGAATAAGTATCTGTGCATGTGTAGAGTGAAACTCCATGGAGCCAGAGAAAGAACCACTGGAAAGCAGGAAGTTGAACAATTCCAGGAGCTCACAAACAAGGCTGCAGAGTTCAGAATCCATGTTTCCATTAGTCAGAATAGAGCGGCAAGGCCAAGATGCTGGGTAGAGTCCTAAGAATGATAGCTAATGAGTAAAGGGCTAAATAAGCTCTAAAGACTACTCTGGACTTTAAGAAAGCTTAAAAGCAAACCTCGAAAAAGTAAAACTAATCCCTAGTAACTTAACTGCATGTCAGAACAAAGTCTAATACTCTTTAAAGGAATTCAATAAAATCTAGCATTCAACAATGTAAAATTCACAATGTTTAGCATATCACAAAAAATTACGTGCCATGTCAAGGAGAAGGAAAATATGATCTGCAAACAGGAAAAAAAAAACAGTCAATAAAAACAGATCCAGAAATGACAGAGATGATGGAATTAGTAAGCAAAAATATTAAAACAGTTATTTAAAATATGCTTCACACACTCAGGAATTTGGGAAAAATAGAAGCATGATAGGCAGAGATATGGAAGATATAAGAGACCTAAATGAAACTTCTAGAGGTGAAAAATACAATTTTGAAGTAAAAATGCACTGAGTGGGATAAACAGCAATGTTAGACATTATATAAGAAGATATCAATAATCTTGAAGCCATAGCAGTAGAAACTACCCAAAATAAAACAGAGAGAGAAAAAATACTGAAATAAATAAAACCACAGTGAGATACCACTTCACACCCATTAGGTTGGCTGTAATAAAAAAAAAAAAAATCAGATAATAACAAGTACTGGCAAGGATGTGGAAAAACCAGAACTCTCATATGCTGCTAGTGGGGATATAAAATTGTGCAGCCACTTTAGAAAGTAGGCTAGCAGTTCCTCAAAGAGTTAAACAGAATTATCATTTGACCCAATAATTCCACTCCTAGGTATATACCCAAGGGAAACGAAAACATATGTCCACACAAAAACTTGCGCACACATGTTCATAGCAGCATAACTCAGAATAGGCAAAAGGTAGAAACAACCCCAATGTCCCATCAATGGATGAATGGATAATAAAATGTGGTGTAACTATATAGTAGTTAAACAAACTTTGGCACATCCATATCGTGCCCTAATGCTTAGCAATAAAAAGAGACAAACTACTGATACATTCAACAACCCAGATGAACTTCCAAAGAATTATGCTGAGCAAAAAAAAAAAAAAAAAAAAAAAAAAAAATTAGTCTCTAAAGTAATTGACGTTTATAGAATACTCCAGAAAATAGCAGAAGGCAAATTCTTTTTAAGTACATACACAACATGTACCAAGAAAGATCAAATTTGGGGCCATACAGCAAGTTTCCATATGTTTAAAAGGACTGAAATCATGCAATGTGTTTTCTCTGACCCCCCCAAGGGGGTGAGAGCAGGGCAGGGAGAAGGGCCAGGAAGCTGTTCCAGCCATCCATGCAGGGAACGTTGAGACTGAGCTGTGAGCATGGAAACAAAGGGAGATCTCTGAGGGATAACAAGGTCGGCCTCCATCAGCACCTACACATGTGGGGTAAGAGTGAGGAGAAAACAGAGACAGTCAGGATTCCTGGTTTGGCAGTTGGGGGGTGGTGGGGAAGCCCCATGTACCGAGACAGGGAGCTCAGGAGGAAGGACTCTGTGATGGGCACGAGAAGAGACGGACGAGTCTGCCTTTGGGAAAGGTTGTGTTTGAGACGTCGTGAGACACCCAGTGACAGTGTCCAGAGGGAGTAGGACACACTGGGCCTTTGATAGGGACCTGGCAATTGATTTCAGAGACTATGTAGGGGAAAGATGCTAGAACAGGCACCCCAGGGAACACCAGCATTTCGGCAATGCTCAGAGGGGGAAGTGGCCACGGCAATAGGGGAGGAAGGAGAGGGAGTTTTGAGAAGGGAGGGATGGTTGACAGTGTCAAATGCCACAGAGAGGGCAAGTGCTAGACCGGCTAAAGAGTCCCCAGGGAGCCCATGGATTTAACAAGTGGGCATCATAGTTGCTCCATTAGCTTTTGCCCTCTGCTGGTTAACCTCAGTTTCCTGTGTAAAGAGGATGATCCCACTTAGCTCAATGAGCTCTGGTGAGAATGTAATAATAGACGTGGCAGTGGCCAGCATCGTACCTGGTGCAACATAGCCCTCCATAAATCTGATAAGGATTTCTCTTGCAAGGAGCTGGCGATGCAAGCATGATGCCAGGGCTCCTTAAGAAGAGCTCTGCTGGTCAGTGGCCAGTTGTGAAGAGTAGAGATTCTGTCAGGACTGAGCACATAGTAAGTGCTCAGTAAATGGTAGCTGTTATTACCATAGCCACCCTTCAAGCAGTAGAGAGGTCTGTTCTTGGAAGGTGAGAAGATCGGTGTCTCTGCTGCTCCAGAAGGGGAACCCATACCAGGCTCCAATAGGTTTTACTACTAGATGAAGTGTAATGTGGCTTAGATGCCGCTCCACTCAGGGTACTGATTCAAATGGCAAACCTGTCTCCCTAGTGCCAACTTAGTCACCCAAGAGCAATAGGATTTTTAAATCATATGTGGAGACTTTAAATCATGGGCAAAGCAAGGTGCCAAGATACTCACAAGGAAAGTGACCTGCCAGCACTTCAACCTGTTCATCTGGAAAACGACGTCCTGGGTCTGGTTACCAGGCAGGGTGATGCAGCAGCTGATCTCGTTACTGCCCACAGAGAGAACCGCTCCGCAGCCCGGTTCCGGGTAGTCGCAGGTGCAGGGATCCAGCTGCATGTGTCCATAGTGTCGTACCTCCCGGCACAGCTCCAAAAACTGTTCCAAAAGCAGGGCAGGGTGAGGGGTAGAAGGAAGCAAAAGACCACTTGAAGCAGATGAAAACTTCATGTCAGAAGCGACTTCCATCCTAGTAGAACACATGGAATCGAGTCACAGTGAAAGCGCCTTTTCTTCTGGACCATAAGAAAGAAGACAGCAGCCCTTGTGCTGACACTAAGCCCCGGGGAGGTTCATCGTGTGTCCTTCCAGGGCAGGGGCCACGCCTGCTTCCTTCACCATCGTGCCCCTGCTCCTGTCACGGTGCTTGGCACATAGTGGGACTAAAAATATTTGATGAGTAAATGAAGAATGAAGAAAAGAGTGGAGTGAATAAATGAATGAGCAGACATGATTCCATCGCAGCGGATTATGACAGCGAGGAAACAAAAAGTGTACATTTAAAATGTCATTTTTTAAAAAATTAAGCCTATAATCCTAGCACTCTGGGAGGCCGAGGCGGGAGGATCGCTCAAGGTCAGGAGTTCCAGACCAGCCTGAGCAAGAGCGAGACCCCGTCTCTACTAAAAATAGAAAGACATTAGCCGGACAACTAAAAATATATATATAAAAAATTAGCCGGGCGCGGTGGCTCACGCCTGTAATCCTAGCACTCTGGGAGGCTGAGGCAGGCGAATTGTTTGAGCTCAGGAGTTCGAGCCCAGCCTGAGCAAGAGCGAGACCCCCGTCTCTACTAAAAATGGAAAAAAAAATTGGCCAAACAACTAAAAATAGAAAAAATTAGCTGGGCATGGTGGCACATGCCTGTAGTCCCAGCTACCTGGGAGGCTGAGGCAGGAGGATCGCTCGAGCCCAGGAGTTTGAGGTTGCTGTGAGCTAGGCTGATGCCACGGCACTCTAGCCCAGGTAACAGAGTGAGACTCTGTCTCAAAAAAAAAAAAAAAAAAAAAAAAAAAAATTAAGCCGAGATCTACGTAGGAGGAAAAGTAGCTCATTTGTACAGGCTGTCTTATATGATGGTGGTATTGTCAGAGAAAGACTTTGGGAATGGCAATGAAATGAGAGCATGAGTAGGTCTGCTTTTTAAGTAGAATTCCAGAGAGCCCCCAAATGCTAAGGGAATACTTTTGTGTTAGTTTTAAATTTTAATTCTTCCCACTGCTTCTGAAGTAACCTAAGAACAGAGGACGGTTGCAGTTCACACCTGTGGTCCTGGCATCTTGTCCTGATGCCTATTCAGAGCTTTTCATTTTTTAACAAAGCGGTAGTATTATTGATTGCGTTTAAATAAGCTAATATTGTTTTGGTGACCTCTACCTTGTTCTTCCAGCTTTCACCACAGATGGGCCTGGCCTAATGGCGTGTGAGATGTGTGTGCAGAACACAGTTCTCACTTTAGCATGTGGTTAAACCGGAAAGAAGACCGCCCAATGACAACCTTTTTCCTGATCCTTTCCTGGAGCAAGGTAACTTACACCTCCTTTTCAAGGACTCTGTGAAGCATCCTCTGATACAGTGAACCGTGCTGAGACCTAAGTGGGGAGGGATGGCAGACTCTGGATCTCATGCTGGTGGGAGAAATATTCAAAGCTGCTGTCCCTCCCAGCCCCATGGACCAACTCCCTGCACTATGGCTTGGGCTTCAGCTTGGGTGATGCATTAAGGTGCCCGGCCTCCCGTTGGGTCAGTGAGAAACACCAGAAATGACAGCTTGTAAGTACAGGGTACCTGTGCAGGGGTGGAGCAGGGGCTGAGTTATCTTGTCTCAAGAATATAGAGAGTAGTTTCATCTCTTGTCTCAATACTCTCTAACTTATTATATGGAATAAATCTATAATGTTTATTTTATTGTTTGATAACATTTAAAAAAATTGTAATAACCTCGCTGCAATGAGCTAAAAGAAATGAAAATGTTTTATTAAAAGTGAAGTTCTATTTTGCAAAAGAGTTGATGATGAATAAATAACTTATTTAAAATGATTGTTGGCATTTGCCATTCAACAAAGGGGTGTTGTGATATCACTAACTATATGAAAATCAGAAGACGGAAATCTGCAAGGATTATCTGCTTGAAAAATTAAGAAGAAATAAGGAGATTGTACCTGAAAAAGACAACTTAACATATATAGCTGCAGAAAGTATGCTTACATATTTTCATTTAGATTGGGGTTGACAAACTTTTATGTAAAGAGCCATATTTTAAGTTTCACGGGCATATGGTCTCTGTAGCAACTACTCACCTCTGCCACTGTAGCAGAAAAGCAGCCTTTGACAATACACGAATGAGCATGGCTATGTGTCAATAAAACTTTATTTATAAAAACAGTGGCTCATAGGCCATAGTTAGCCTAACTCTGATTTAGATCAGATGATTCTTCTTTAAACTAATTTCACTTATTTTCAATTCCAAGTTTTATTGTACATGTACATAAAGTAAAGTAATAGCTGTTAATATGTTTACTCCATTAGCAGGAGAAGAACTCCACACACAAATAATGCTGGATATATACCAGCATTATGCTTTCAGAAAAAGCTTAGATGCGTTCAGAAAAAGTAGCTAATTTCAATAATGATTTAACTTTTTTCACCTAATTTATGTATTCGAGTAAAGTTTTAAAAAGAGCATTATAATGAATAATATAAATTTAGGTAAAACATTTATCATAGAAGATAAAATTTGTTTTTTGGAAAAAATACAATACACTTTTAGGGACAGCATGGTAAAAATAATATTCTTACTAAATTAAGAAGATTATAGGGCAGATAATGTGCTTAGAACTGGTTGTGGTATACACAATTTGTAATTGTGCCTGAAGTAGCAGCAATATTCTACCCATCAAAATAGAAGCTGCAATTGCAAAAATTTACAAATACACAGAAAAACTGAACTCCAAAGTTTTTGTGACAAAACTGAGGTAGAACACCAGGGGGGAAAAGTATTCAATAATGGCAGTATGTGCATTTTTCCTTTTTCTTTTCTTTCTTTTCTTTTTTTTTTTTTCAGGCCCATCGATAAAAATCTCAAAAGGTAAAAGGAGCCTTTGAAGAATTACTTTGTGTCAATGTAAGTATAAATAAGTCCTCTAAATATTAGTTGCATTTTGTTCAAAATCAATGCTGGAGTTGTGAACACTGGCAAAGTCAAAAGAATTTTTAAAAGACAACACAAAGAAGCCAAGGCTATTATTTCTTCTGTTAAAATACGTCTTGTCAGATGCATATTCACTGCTTGGGGGCAGGAGGTGTGTGAGTTGGTACCACCTTTATGGAAGCTTTAAAAATGGATAGAAATATATCCTGAGGAATAATAGAACACACACTCCAAGACAGGATGTTGGCTGCAGTGCACAGGGACTTCAGCCAGGAGCTGTACCAGGTGCTGTGACTGCACAGAGTGTGTATAAATTAGACACAGTCCCGGGCCCCATGGTGCTCTCTGCCAAAGTGATTTATAGCAGCAACAGCGAGAAACAACCTGACTTCCAATAATAGAAAAATGGTTCACCAAATGATAACAAAACCACGAAATGGAATACTCTGCAGTCACTAAAAATTATGCTGAGGATCTATATTAATTAACATAGGAAAGGACTCACTATATAATGATTGTATTCTTGAGAATCTTTAAACAATAAGCTTTTATTAATTCTATAATCAGAAAAATCAATGAAGATATTCCTGTTTTTAAAGAGTCTTACTTTCAGTGCTTGGTGGGTTTATAAATTATAGAAATGGCTCAAATCTAATATGTTTCTTTAACTCCCTTGGTACAACATTTGATTCACCTTTGTTTGATTGTCTTCTTTCTGGAGAGCCTCTAATTTCTGCCTCTGCACCTGTGTGGGTTTGGCCCATCCTTTTTCAATGTCCTGTATTGCCTTAAAACAACATAAATTGTAAAATTAGCAACCTTAGCAGAAATTAATTAATCTGACGAAAACATACTTGTGTATGAAGGGCTATAAAAACAGACCCAAGTGGATATATATTTAAGGACTCAGCATGTTAGAACAGTGACTTTTTAAATTAGTGGGTTAGGAAGAACAACTAATTTGGGGACAATTGGCAACACTTGGCAAGGAAAATAAAATTAGCTTTTCCCCACACTACCCAATCAAGTAAATTCCAGACAGATCAAAGATTTAAACGTAAAAAACCATAAAAGAACTAGAAAAAAATATTTTTATCTGATCTTGAGATAGGGAATATCTTTTT
>RJWJ010028408.1:0-21457 GCA_004363605.1 Indri indri | reverse complement strand
CCATGTTTTTGGGACTCCAAATTTCAGAGGAAGACAGAAGGATAATAATTGTACTCAGAAGGATAAAAACAATATGATGATGGGGCTCAAAACTACTCCGTAATTTACGATCAATTGAGTTTCAACAATGCTGCCAAAACAATTCAATAGAGAAAGAATAGTCCTGGAACAACTGGAAGTCCACATGTAAAAGAAGGAATTCAGACCCCTACCTCACACCATACATAAAAACTAACTCAAAATGGAAGAAAAACCTAAATGTGAGAGCTAAAACTACAAAACTCTTAGAAGAAAACAGGGATAAATTTTTCTGACCTTGGATTAGGTCATAGTTTCTTAGATATGACACCAAAGCCACAAGCAACAAAACAAAACAAAAAAAGGATAAATTGGACTTCTTAGAATTAAAAACTTTTATGTTTCAAAGGATACTCTCGAGAAAGTGAAAAAACAATCTATAGAATGGGAGAGAATATTTGCAATTTGCAAAAAGAACGTACAGCTCAATAATAGACAAATAACCCAATTCAAGAACAGGCAAAGGATCTGAATAAACATTTTTCCAAAGGAGACATACAAACGGCCAGTAATGAAAAGATGCTCCACAGCAACAGCCACCAGGGAATTGCAAATCAGAACCACAACGGGATACTGTTTCACAGCTGCTAGAATGGCTATAAGCACAAAGCTAGACAATAACAAGTGTTGGAAAGGTTGCAGAGAAGTTAGAACCCTCATATAGTGCTGGTGGGAATGTAAAATGGTACAACTGCTTTGGAAAACAATCATGCAGTTCCTCAAAATGCTAAACATGGAGTTACTACATAATCCGGCAATTCTACTCCCAGATATATACCCGGGAGAACTGAAAACATATGTTCCATACAAAAACTTACACATGAATATAAGCAGCATTATTTGTAATGGCCAAAACGTGGAAACAACCCAAATGTTCATCAATTGATGAATGTAGTACGTCCATACGATGGAATTTTGGCAACAAAAAGAAATGAAACATTGATACAGCAGTACCGATAAATTATACAAGCTGCTACCACGTGGATGAACTTTGAAAACATGATGCCAAGGACAAAAGACCACATGTTGTATGATTTCATTGATAGGAAATGTCCAGAATAGGCACATCTATAAAGACAGAAAGTGAATTAGCGGTTGTCAGGAGCTGGAGCACAGGAGGGTGGGAGGAAATGGGGAGTGACCACTCATGAGTGAGGGGTTTCTTTTTGGAGCGATGAAAACATATTAAAATTGATCATAGCGATGGTTGTGCAACTCTGTGCCTGTATCAAAAACCATTGAATTGGACACTTTAAATAGTGTTAAAAACCAAACCAGTCTATCTGCAAATTCATGGAGACAGTGTGTGTAAAACACCCAGCCCAACGTCAACCACAGTCGATAAACCTTCCCTCTAGGTAGCTGTGTAGAAGAGTGGGGCTGTTCAACCTGGAAAACAGAAGACGCGAGGGTGGGAGATGGACGAGCCATCTTCACATAGTTGAGGGGTGTCGGGGAAGTTGTCCCCGTGGCACTATAAAATGTAGAAAAAGCGACAGGGGGAAACATTTCAGGAGTACAGATTTCATCTTGGTAGAAATTGAGAATTGCTTCTCGGAATGGGTTGCCCAGTGAGGTGTCGCTAGCTCAGGTGATTAAAGGTCTTCAGAGAGACACAGCTACTACTCGATGGGGAAGGCACAAGAGAGGACTCAAGTGTTAGGGCACAGCTGAGGTCGAGGACGGCCTTCACATTCCACGGTGCTGCTGCAGCGGGTGGGCTCACAGAAGCCTGTTGGTCAGTATCCAGAAGTTTTGCTCACTGCCTGTTAAGCCTTGGATAGCCCGGCATCAGCAATGGTGGCAGTGTCTGTACCGTGGAAATCGGCAATCACTGCACATCAAGGCTTTCGCTTTTTTATTTGTGTTTGTTTATTGTCCTAGACGGGTGCTGTATTAGCACACCACTGATCCAAACCAAATGCCCCCGCAGGTATCTATCCGTGTGTGCTCTCCTTCCTCCAGACACACCCAGATCCACCTCTTTCCCCAGTGGGAATTCCTTCCCTGCTCTGCCCCGAGGTCTAGTTCAGCCGTGCCTTCCTCTGTGAACCGTTCTGGAAACCTTCCATCTCGTGTGGTAGTTACCACTTGTTGAGCATCAGCTGCGGGCTGGGTTCTGTAGTTACACTATCCCATTTAGTCCTTACTTGGGTCGGCAGCGCAGTCTCCCTGGTTTACAGAGGACACGCAGCCCAGAGCGGTGGAGCGGCTCACTGGGGTCACAAGCCAAAAGCCTGTCTCTGTTCATCACACCGAGGCCTTGGAGTGGGTTGTTCTCCCAGCCCCAAGTGCCCGCAGCTCCATTGCAGTATTTCTCCTTGCATCTTCCCCTGGAATCAGGAAATTCAGGCCATGGTGTCCTCTGGCGTCATCTGCTGCTCTTTGGCCCCCATGACCTTCTCCGGCTTCTTCTCTGGTGGCTGTGTCAGAGGATTTCCCAAAAATCCCTCAGGGACTGATGCTTTGGATGGCCAGGTGGATGCATCCCAAGGGCTGGACCCATCTTGATTACCTTCCAACAGGGGGTGGAGCTTGGGCGCCGACCTGACTTTAAAATGCCAAAAAAAATGTAGCTGGAGTCACCCTGGGGAAATGGCACTGACAGCAGGATGGGCTTGGGTACCCGGACACCACTCCGCTGCACGTTCCTCAGCTTGTGACGTGCTCTGGGACCTTGGGGGTAGGTGTGTGTGCAGGTGGCTTTTTAGTTCAGTTTGTTTTTTTTAATTAAATGTTTCAAGCATAGAGAAGTCTAGAGAAAAACATGGCAATGCCCTGTGCACCCATAACTCAGCTTTGTTAATCCCTACCGTTTTGCCATATTTGCTTCAGATCTTTTTATTTTTAAATTTTATTTATTTATTTATTTATGAATGAATGAATGAATGACAGGGTCTCTGTCACCCAGGCTGGAGTGCCGTCCTCCCACCTCAGCCTCTCCGGTAGTTCGTGATTACAGGAGTGTCACCACACCCAGCTTTGTTTGTTTTAATAAATAAATCATTAAAGAACGGGTGGAAGCCTCCTTCACACCCTTCCCGAATCCCGATTTCTTCCACACCCCTAGAGGTAGCCTTCATCCTGAATTTGGTGTTTGTAGCCACAAACAAGACTTAGAACTGCAGTGTGCGTTTTGATACTTTATATAAATGTTTTCGTTCCTTCTGTAATTAGCTTATTTCACTCAACATTAGGGGTTTTTTTTGTCTGTTTGGTTTTAAAACTTTTTCTTTTAACTTTATCTTTTGACACGATGTCAGACTTCCAGGAAAGTTACAGGAAGAGCACAGTGAATTCCTGTGTATGCACTGCTCTACCCAGATGCCCCGGTTATTAACATTTTGTCACATTCGCTTGTTGGTACTTTCTTTCTCTCTCACTTTTTTCTGAGCCATTTGAGAATATGCTGCAGACATTGCATCTCTTCCCCCGCCAGCCCCACATACTTCAGTGGGTATTCCTCAGACAAGGACCAGGATCCAAATCAGGAAAGGAGCATTCGTGCAATAAACAGGATTTTGAGATTTAAACTAGATTTAAGGCATTGGTTCCTGCCTTTTTATTTTTTTAAATTGGTACATAATAGATGTACATATTTCGGGGGTACATGTGATATTTTTGATACATTCATATAATGTGTCATAGTCAAATCAGGGTAATTAGATATCCATCACCTTAAACATTTATCTTTTGTTTATGCCAGGAACATTTGAATTATTCTGTAGTAGCAATTTGGAAATTTACAATAAATTATTTTTCACTATGGTAAAAAAAAAAAAAAAAAAAACCTCAGGCCATTTCTAGTGTTGCTGTGCTAGCAAGTGATGAGCAATGGGTGTGAACAGGGCCTATTTAGGGGAATGAGATGCGCCTGGTGGGACTAAGTTGGCCAGTGTCCCCAAAGCAGCAGGTGTTCCTGGGAGAAACAGGGCATGACCACATACGTGGTTGCCCCAGACGGAATAATGACCTATAGGGGTGTTATCATGGGCCAGGTATTACAGCTCCATTGTCCAAACGAGAAAGCTGTTTATTTAAGATGACTTTTAATCGTGTAAGTAATGCATAATTATTATGAAAATGTAAAACAACCCCCTGCACTTCTCAGAAATAACTGACTTTAACAATGCCTTCTGGAAATTATTTCTATGTATATTTATATATCTCTCTGTGTGTGTAAATGTATATTCCCCAGTGAGATGACAAACATTATCGAATATCCTTTCTTTGCCAGGTACTACAAGGTTACATAAACATGAGAAATTTTAAAAAGACTTTCAAAAGCTGGAATGGGATAGTGGTTGGAAACACAGACTGGAGCCAGATTGCCCAGGTTTGAATCCAGGTTTTCCAAATACGGTCATGTTCACAAGTACCAGGGGTTAGGATTCAGACATATCTTTTCGGGGGACACAATTCAATCTCCCAGGTTGCATTAGGTGGGTGTGAGGATGGCTGAGTTACCAGGGTGTGTGGGCCCGCAGTGGGTGCTGTGGGGTGAGGACTCCTCATACATGAACCCAGCAGGTGGCTGCCCTGGTTGGCGTCACCAGGGCACCCTCCCACCCTGGCCCCTCCACTTCCTCTGTGTAGTCAAACTGCCTTGTCCAGAGCCATCGGGCCATCCTGTAACATTTACTGCTGGAGCGAAGCCTGGCCCCCTACTGGCCTGAGAGCCCTCTAAGGCCAGGGACCAGCCTCTCCATCCCGATAGACCCCTTTCTTCTTGCTGAAACTGGGAGGCCACATGCCTAAGGTTGGGATCGTGGACGGGGCAGTGACAGCCTTTTCTGGGTCCTCCCCTGCCATCACACACTCCCTCTGAGTTCTGGCCATGCTGTGCAGGGGGGCCTTGGTTCTCCTCCCAGTGCGGCTGCGTTGGAACTCTCTGAGCTGCTTTCCTGGGGCCGACACAGGCAGCCCAAAGCCTTGTCGAGCTGGGAAACTTCTGTGCCTTTCTTCCCACTAAGCAGCTTCCAGCCAGGGCCTCACGCTGGGGAGCTGCACGCTCGCTGCTCTGCCCCACACCTGGTCAGCCCGTGGGCCACCTGTCCACCCCTGAGCAGAGCTTCCCTCTCCTCACCCGGGTTGAACAGGCCTGTAAGGGGGACACAGACCCCATGCCCAGGAGCTGTGGACATGCTAGGACAGTTCCTGCCCTTCTTTGGGGAGCTGGTGAGAAAACCCCATATAAGCTGACCTGCCGAGTCCTGCAGCCCGAGGGCTGGGCTTTCCGAGTGTCTGATGACACCGCATCTGGCAGGCAGCCTGAGTGTTGTCGGAGGGCAACTGTGGGATTGGAAGCCCGTGGGCCTGCTGGTTGGAACTCATTGCTGTATGCCCCACGAGCAGGAGGAAAACTGGTCATGGAATGATTTCTTTTCTGGCGGAGCTGCTCTAAAGCTTCCAAGGCTCGTTATTTTGCACGAACAGTGCTGTTAATTGTCCAAGGTCCCTGTTTCTGCCTTTGTGGGGCCCTTGGCAGAGCTGGAGCAGGGCTGGTGAGAGGGAGGGCGTGGGTGTTGGAGTGGCTGGCTCTGCCAACAGATGGCAGATCCGATGCTGTGTGGGCTCAGCGACAGTCCCTGGCAGTTGGAGCTGACGTGGCCAGGCTGGTGGATAAGAGTCGGCACAGCAGGGAGACAAAGCCTGACATGTTGCTGGCTCTGGGGCTTCCACCTTTGCCATCCTGCCCTGAGCGCCCTCCTTGGCAGAGACGTTTTATAGTCAGAGAGCTCAAGTGACCTCCAGCAGCTACCTGGCTCTGTCACCCTTCTTTGGCCTGGACAGAGCAGGTGCCATGTGCTTTGTCCCTAAGGGCTCTGTCACTCCTGCAACCCAGTACGAGGTCCAAATCCCCTCGGCCTCAGCTGCTCCTCCTCTAACTTCTAGACATTGCTCAAAGGCAGGGGGCCGCAGCCTGTGACCTCGTACAGATTCCTCTTGACCTTGAGATCCTGTATCTGCCAGCCCAGCCAGGGGGCCCTGGACAGGCCTCTGTGGAGGGCCTCCTTTTTCCACGTGCACTGGCCCACCCAGAGAGAAAGGAGAATGTCACCAGGGTTGGGCGATTCCTGGAAAGCAGCGTCTTTGGAGCCCTTGGCCTGTCCAGTGCTGGAGTCCAAGCGGCCGAGGTCCGCCCTTCCAGCACTCATCGCCGCAAGGAGTCTGGGAAGATCCCAGGTCTTGTTTGTCTTTTCATAGGGTGTGAAAGGGATCCTCCCAGTGGTTTGTTTCTCTTCCAAGAGAACTGTGTTTTCTTGGCAATTGCATCTGTGCTCATGTCAAGCCACACGGTTCCCAGGCACTTGAACTTGTGGGTTACCACTGGGGCCAAATGTTGGGCGAGAGATGAGCAACACACACATGTGCCCCCGTCACTCCAATCAAATGTGCCAAGTCCTAAAATCAAGGCTACGGAGTGGGAGAATTGTAGCAGGAAGAGGAAGAAAAGTCCAACTAGAAGGCTGGAGGGATAGAAAAACAGCCACTAAGATTTATTGAATTCTGTGCAGGCACTGTGTTAAGTACTTGGCAGATATCTCACCAAATTTTCACAGTAACCCTCTGAAATAAAGACAATTATTATGTGTTTACAGGTGATTAAACTGAAGCCCAGAGATGTAAAGTAACTGGCCAGAGGTTACACAGCCTGAATTTAAACTTAGGGCTTCATCTGAAGGGGCCTTAAAGGATGGGGAGAACTTTATTCCTAGCAGTTTACTATAAAAAATTTTAAACATACACAAGAGTTGAAAGAATTTCAGTAAACACCCATATACCCACCACTGGCCCTAAATATTTCTCTATATTTGCTTTTTATATAGTTTTATCCATCCACGAGCACCTTACTTTTTTATGCATTTCAAAGACAGTTGCAGAACCCCCGTCTACGTTAGCATGCATGTCATTAACTAGAGTTCAGTATTTAGTTATGGTTCTTTTTTATTCCTGGGATGTAAAAGTTACATGTGATAGAAGTAAACACACATATCTAAATGTACCATATGAACTTCATTTAGATGGATTCACCCAGTATGTACTTTTCTGCATCGGGCTTCTTTGACTCAGCATAATGATTCTGAGATTCGTCCATGAGGTTGTGCGTATCACTCGTTCCTTTTCATTGCTGACTGCCCTTCTGTTGTGTAGACATACCATGGTCTGTCTCTCCATTCTCCCCATGGTGGACACCAGGACCAGGTGCTGTGGAGCGATTATGAGTAAAGCTGCCATGACCTTTCATGTACAAGTCTTTTTGGGGACATACACTTTCATTTCTCTCGGGTATATGTAACTCGGAGTGGAATGGCTGGGTCATAGCATAGGTGTATGTTTAGGTTTATTTAAAAAAGTTCCATATCTTTTTCCAAAGTAGTCATACTGATTTATTTTCTCACCAAGAATCTATGAGAGTTCTGATTACTCACCAACATGTGATGTTGTCAGTCTTTTTAATTTTAGCCATTCTAGCGGTTGTGCCGTGGTATCACATTGTGGTTTTAATTTGCATTTCCATAATGACTAATATTTTGAGCATTTTTTCACCTTGTTGGCCGTTCGTATGTCTTCTTCTTTGAAGTATTTGTTCAAAATCTTTTGCCCATTTTAAAAATTGATTTGCTTGTTCTCTGTTAGAGATGTGTTTTGTAAATGTTTTCCCCCCAGCCTGATGGGCAGACGTTTTAAATTTTGGTGCAGTCTGATTTATCTGTTTTTTTCTTTTATGGTAATTGCTTTCTGAGTCTGGTCCAATACTTTTGCCTACCCGTTGGAGACTCCTGGGAGGAAGAAATAGAGACCCCGAAGAAACCATGGGTGGCTGGAGCAGCTTGAGCACATGCAGGTTTCATTGGGGTGCTGGAGACTAGCCCTTGGAGGGGGCGTCTGTAGGGTAGAAGGCCCAGAAAGGGAATGCCGTAAATATCTGTGGGAAGATCCGTTGCAGGTTGCAGTGCAGGGAAGGGATGTGATCACAAGAGAGTGAGATGGCACAGTCACGTGATGCTGGTGCCTGGGGCAGAATTTCCACTTGGTCACCCTGCAAGAAGCAGCCTCATGCCTGAAGATGCAGGTGGTGCTGCGGGGTGGATAAGCGGGTTTATCTCTGTGGATCTTCACAGACTCTCCATGGGTCCAGAGCCCACCCAGGTCTCACCACGTCTTCATGGGCCCATTTCTTCTTGCCTAGGAAGGCAGAGGGCTGGTCCAGGCAAGCTGCTAGCCAGAAGCCAGCCCCTTCCCTCAGCCCTGGGGAATTGCTTATATATGCGGATCTAGAGCCAGCTCCCCCAGTGGCTCCAGCACGCTCCTGGGACCCTCACCCAGCCGCCCTCTGACCTCGCCTCCTCCCACTCTCACCCTCGGCACCCTCCCCGCCTCCTCACTTTCCCCCAGAAGCAGGAACTCAAGGCTTTGGAGTTTGCTCTTCCTGCTGCCTGGAAATCTCTTCTCCTGGATGTAGACACCTGCATCCAGGTGTTTGCTCCGCGGCCACCTTTTCAGGGGGGCTTTTCTGCCCGCCCATTTCAGAACTGCAGGCCCCTCCCTGCAAGGCCCTTTCCTCTTCCTCTTGGCGGTGCCGCCATCTAACATAGGCTGGTCACCCATTCACCCTGCTTATTGCCTGTCTCTGCTCTAGATTGTAAACACCATGAAGGTTTCAGGGGTTTTTCCTTCTTTTTCTCCCTCTTTTGTTCTCGCTCTAACCGTGCTGCAGAGCACGTGGCGCCCGCAGGCCTGCAGAGGCTATTCACAGCGCGCGTCACTGAGAGGCAAACTCCCCGGTGCCTCCCAGAGCCCGTCTGTGCAGCTGCGGCTTTGGTTCTCCTGAGAAAATGGGCACGAGCCCAGGGCCCACCGGACGCTACGCAGCAAACGGAGGACTCTCCCAGCCTACCCTCCCCCAGCCCGCATTGTACAGATGAGGACACTGAGACCCTGAGACGGACAGGACCCGGCCAAGGTCTCAGCCGTGGCTCCTGGCGGAGAGGAAGTGGGAGCCTGTTGCTCTCACTCCCAGCTGCTCTTACGAATCCTAATTGGCCCCTGAGGGAGGCCCCAGGCCAAGCAAGGATGTTTAAGGATGATCATAAAGTCTTTTGGTGCCAGAAGATATTTTTGTGCTTCCAAGTGGGGTTGGAGGAACCTGTGGCCCCAGAGTGCTGCTTTTCTGGGCGGTTCGGGCCTCCACCACTTTCACTTCCTTCCCAGAGGAGATGCTGGGAAGCGGTTATGTCGGCATCAGTGGGGCCACCCTGGCCTTGAGCTCCAAATGAGACTGTTCGGCCCCGTTCTGCAGCCTGTGGACAGCCACGGGGCCGCCCCACCCCTCCACCCCAGCCCCGGGACTCCTGCCAATTCCTAGGGGTCTCGTGTTCTCCTGGTGACCCGGCACTTTCCTCTGTATGGGCTGCAGGCATCATCCACATCTTCCTGGCTTTGTAAGTCCCCTCCTCTGTCTGGTAAGGTTTTTCACCCCTGCAGATACCGAGAGAGACTCAGTCCCTCAGGCAGAATGCAAACAGACCTCACAGCCCACCTGACTTAGGATTTGAGGCACCAAGATGTCCCTCCTCCTTTCTGGAATCAAAACCAGCCTGCCAATGCGTGTGTGTGTGGGGGCGGGGCAGGGGAACGTGAGGGTCTTGGGGAGGATCTGGGATCTCAAACCGGACAGAATTATGAACAGTGGGCGGTGCCCGTTCCCCAGAGAACCCTCTAGTTTGGCTTTGCTGTTTCTTGGGTCTGTGATCCTGCTCCCCACCCCACCCTGATGGGTTAGCTCATCCTCCTCCTGGGGGCTTGGGGAATGTTGACTGGGAGGAGACACAAAGGAACCTTCTGGAAATGTTCTATGTCGGTATTGCCCAATAGAAATATAATGCAAGCCACATACACTATTTTAAATTTTCTAGTAGCCCCATTAAAACAGTAAAGAGAAACAGGTCAAGTTAAATTTAATAATGTTTTCTTTAATTCAACATATCTAAGATATTATTTCAACATGTCCTCGATATAAAATATTATTAACGAGCTATTTTACATTTTTTTCATAGTAAATCTTGGAAATCCTGTGTGTATTTTACGCTTACAGTGCATCTCAATCTGGACAAGCCACTCTTAAGAGCTCAGTAACCACTTGTGGCTGGGGGCTAAGGCACCAGACAGCGCAGGTCTCTGTCTCCGTTTGAGTAGCAGTAATAGTTACATGGGTGTAGGCATATGTAAACATGTGGCTAGCTCTGTCTTAAGGATTTGTGCATTTCACTGTATGTTAGTTACTCTTCAATTAAAAGTTATAAAAAATACTCTTGAGGGCTCTGCTCAAATGCCACCTGTGTTTTCCTGAACCTACCCTGGGTCGAAATTATTTATTATTAATTAATTATTGATAGCTACCTTGGTTATACTGTGCTCCTTTTGTATTTATTCCCTCCTCGTACTATAGCTGGTTGTTTCTATGTCTCACCTGCTTTATTGTAAGTGCCGTAAGGTGAAGACCATGGTTCGTTCCTTTTTTAATTCCCCGAAGGGCTGCTGGCGGCGTAGATGCGAAATAAGCAGGCGTGGTTGAGTCTAATCCCCACTCGTTGTAAGCCCTCACTGGGCGCGCTGCAGATGGGCTGATCGTTCGATTCTGTTTCTCAGTCCTATTCCAGATGTCGGCAAAGTGGAGGGAGAGGAAGAGGAGGAGGAAGATGGCACGGAGCTTTGTCTGCCGGCCACCCCGAAGAACTGCCTTCCTCGCCGGGGCATCAGCGTCCTGGAGAAGCTCATCAAAACGTGCCCGGTGTGGCTGCAGCTGGGTCTGAGCTGCGCAGAGGCGGCCAGGATCCTGCGCCGGGAGGCAGCCGGGGTGAGTCGGGGTCTCTCCACCTCACACCTGGGGGCTGGCGCAGCTGTGTTGTGCTCCACGCGTCCCCAGACTCCCGCATGGGAGCAGCTGCCACCCAGACGGCTTCCCATTGCTTGCCTTTCAAAACAGAGGTTGATCAGCTTTTCGACCCCAGTGTTTTCCAGAACTCAGGAGTGGGAGGCCTGGTTTCTGCTTTGGGGAGAGCAGGCAGCGGGTGGCTGACGTGGGCTCTCTGGGCATTTGGGTGCCTGAGAGGCAGGCCCCAGGGATGAGGAGTGCCACGCTGGCCTGCTGTGACCTAGAGAGCTCAGCCAGGCATCCCGGGACTAGAGTAGCAGAACCAGAGTAAAAATGGTTCTGCCGTCCCTTGCACATAGAAAGGGGCTGTGTGGTGGAGGCCAGAGATGTTGTGGAGACCAGAGCTGTTCTGGAGTCAGGCTGTGTGAGTTGTGCAAATGCCTTAGACTTGCTAAGCCTCACTTTTGTCACTTTGAACAGGGGACATGAACACCCCTGCAGGGCTGTGTTCCTGTCACGTGGAAGGATAGAGATGGTAGGTAGACGATAGACGGATGCATGGATGGACAGACAGATGGACAGATGACAGGTGACAAAGTGTGAGTCAGAGCCCATCATTTGCTATTTCGCCTCCCACACACATTTCTCTTACATGCTGCTTACTTTTTTAAAAAAATTTAATTTGTTTAATTATAAAAGTGATACACATATGTGTTCATTATCTAACAAAAACCAAGCTGGACAGAAGTGAATAAAGTAAAAAGCAAAATGTCTCACGAAGATCTTTTCCACCTACCCTAACCGGCTCACTCCCCAGAAAGCTTTTTTTTAATTGGGGTGAAATTCACATAATATAAAATGAGCCATTTTAAAGTGTACAATCCAGTGACATTTAGTACATTCACAATATTGCACAACTCACCGCCTCTACCTACTTCCAAAACATTTTCATCACCCCAAAATAAAGTCCCAAACTCACTAAGCAGTGACTCCCGTCCCCTGCCCCAGCCACCGGGAACCGCCGCTCTGCTCCCGGGAGTCATTTTCCCTGCAGATTCCCAGCCCTCTCATGGCAGGGCTTCACTCGCTAAGTACTCACCGTGTTCCAAGTTCTTCACGAGGATTTGCCCATTTATCCTCACAGTAGCCCCAAGAGGCAGGTGTTGCTACTCTGCCCATTTTACGGATGAGACAACTGCAATATGAAGACATTGAGTGCCCTTCCCTCGGGGACACAGGGAGGAAGGGCAGAGCTGGGATTTGAACCCAGGCAGTCTGGGTGCTGTGTTGCACGCACAGCTTTCATTGGCACAGATGGGCTCGTGTCTCCCCACCCGACGGGCACTTTTGCTGGTCTCACCTTTGGCTCGTAGGGCTCGTCTGATAATAGCCCAAACGTATAAATACCTGTGGCTCAGTTGGCGCGTGGACTCATTCACCCCAGACTAGGTAAAATCCATCAAGCCGGCATTTGTACATGCAAATTGGAATTGCTAGAACTCAGGGGGCCTCCTCCAGAGGCCCAAACTTGCCTTGCCACAGAGGTCCCTGGCACAGGGAGTGGGGACTGTGGAGGCCTGAAGGCAAGCGGTGTCCCCTCGAGGCCAGGGAAACCCTCCCCAGGGAGAGCGAGGCAGGCGCCCCGGGCGGGCAGCCCCCTCAGCGCACAGGTCAGCCTAGAGTCTGCGGACGCTGGTTTTCCTGGAGGGATGAGCACGGAGGGGCTGGGAGGGGAGGAGGCAGGGAGAGTACGGTGCCCGAGAGAACAGCATCTATTGTTTTATTCCTCGCCTCCGAAAGGTTTTCAGCTTTGAAGTGACCAAGGGCTTCAGATGATAAAACTGGGTAGAAAATAAACTCAGAGCTTGTGCCGGCAGGTGGCCCAGCGTCCATGCCCAGGCCGAGGCCTCGGCCAGACATCCACTGCCCAGTAGGTTCTGAGGGTTATCGTCCCACCCTTGCTGGGAGGATGCAGCTCAAAGCCAGCCCAAGGGGCAAGTGTTTGATGGCTGATGGATGGCCATCGTCTGGATTTTTCTTGGTCAGGAGGAGAGGTGTGTGGAGGTGGGGATGGACCAGACAGTAAGGGGCAGGCCCAGGAGAAGGCAGGCGAGTCTCCAGGGCAAGCTGGACGGGACAGAAGTCATGACCACTTTGTCAAAGGATTCAGTCCTCTCTTCAGAAAGTTTGAAAAAAGCACAACTAAAAATAACAGTAGTGGTTCTATCTGGAGGATGCTGATTAATGCCAAGCCCTGTACTTTACAGGTAGCATCTTGCAGTAATCCTCCAAGGTGGACTCTGCTATTATACCATTTTACAGATAACGAAACTGAGGCTAAGAGGAGTGCTACAGTTTGGGTTTCCCCAGAAGCAGACCCAGAGACAAGGATTTGAGTGCTAGTGGCTTATTTGGGAGGTGATCCCAGGAAGTACCAGTAGGGGAACTGAGTCAGGGGAGGGAAAGTAGCCAATAAAAGGGACATCATCCTGCAAGTTCCCCCTGGGACAACTGAGCCGACTCCAGCTGGAGAGCTCTGAGAGGCAGGGTCTGTCACACACTTCCCGGGGCTATCCCACCCTGGGTGCGAGGGAGCTGAGTATCACAACTCCTGATAGTCCCAGGTTTAAGCCTGTGGGGTCTGAGGATTCATTTTCCAGCCCCTTCTCTCTGCCTCAAGTGGGAGATCTGGCTCTTGCCAGAAACAGCCCTAGGTGGAGAGATACAGAGCTGGCTATGGGTCGCAGGGCTGAAGTCCACTGAAAACACAAGGCCTGGGGGATGGGCGGGCACCTGCAGCACCAACCCCTGGAGTGAGGCGACTTGCCCAGGGAGTTACAGGGCCGAGGTCTGAACCTACCTAGACCAAGCACACCCTGCCACAAGTGAGTAGCGGGAGAGAAATAGACATACAAGTAACTTTGTAAGATCAACCAGTACTGGATGGTTTGGATATAAGTCATGTTTGTAAAGATGGGTAAGATATGATCTTACCGCTGTCCTCTTAGGGGTCTGGTAGGGGCTCCACACACAAATATGAACCATAAAGGCATGAGGAGGGGGTATCCAAGTGCTCTGTGAAAGGCAGGGCAGCAAGTTACTTAGAGGAGGGAGAGAGCACATCCAGATGGGGTGATCTGGGCAGACTTCCTGGAGGAGGCAGACACTGAGCTGGGCCATGCAGGATGGATGGGCAGGATGAGATCGGGGAGCTGAGAGGATCTGTTGGGGAATGGGTGGGTGATGTAGAGTGAGACCCCAAGGCGGGCATGAGCCTAGCTGGGCACTCGGGCATGGAAGGCAGCATGGCTGGAGGGATTGGAGCTGGCCTGAGCCCCTGGAGAGCAGGACCACATCACATTCATCTACCTTGTGACTCCATGTCCGACTCCAGCCTGGGCACAGAATGGGCCTGGCTCTGATTGTTCACTGGAGCAAATAAATGACGGACGGCAGGGCAGATGGGTCTGGGCTCCCCTTCAGCCCAGGCGGGGGCAGGTACCCAGGTAGCCGAGGCCCCGAGGACTCTTCTTCAGCCCAGGGGCTGAGTACAGAAGAGCCGAGACCACAGGTAACTGCGCTGTAGGAGGTCAGCCATTCCTGCCCACTCACTGCCCCCTTCAGAGGCGCAGGGCTGCGTCAGCCCTGAGGACGACGGGATGGAGGGGCCGTGCCTTCCGTCGCCTTCCCTGCCCCGTGCCCTGATGCCCCACTCCTGCCTGTGCACGTCTGCATTTTCAAGCAGAAGCAAAGCCCTCAGGTCGTGCCCTGGTACAAAGATTGGCCATCTTTTACCTGAGTTGCTGTATGCATGACCTTCTTTGACCCTCACGGTGATTTCTGTCGGGTAAGCGTTATTAGTGTCCCGTTTCCAGATGAGGAAACGGAGGCACAGAGAAGTTTACTCACTTGCCTGAGGTCACACAGCTAGTAGGAACAGAGTCTTCCTGGTATGATCTTCAGGGAGGCTGGCAAGGCCCTTTGCCACACAATAGCGCTCCCACAGAACTCTCTGAAATTCCACCAGCGCCAAAAAAGATGACGTCATCTTTTTTTTCTAAGCTACAGACACCATGGGTGGTCCCCAGACTGTGGTGCTCAGAGGGTCTGCAGAGACCACCTGGGCCCACCCCTCCTGGCACCCATGAGAGGCAGCGCTTTGTCACGTCTGCGGCCAGTGGTCAGGAAGCTGGGGATCCAGCCCCTTTGTCCCAAATATCTGTATGACCTTGACCTCATCCCACCCCCACCCCCTCCCCGCCTCCCCTCCCCGCAGTCCGCTTCTCTGATAAGGTGTTGGGAACATATTGGCCCATTTTTTGATTTGTGTGTATCCAGAAACAAGACAATCAAAAGCCTCCTTTATTTATTCTGCACTCAAACTGGTTTTTGCATTTTAAAATAGTTTTAGATTTACAGAAAAGTTGCAAAGATGGCACAGAGAGTTCCCACATACTCCGCGCTCAGTTTCTCCTGCTGTTAACATTTCACATCAGTGTGGTGCGTTTGCCGCAATTAATGATCCAGTCTTGATTCGCTAGTATGAACTAAAACCCATACTTTGTTGACATTTCCTTAGCTTGTACCTCTCGTTCCGGGATCCCATCCAGGATATACCACATTACATTTAGTCCTCATGTCTCCCTAGGCTCCTCTCAGCTGTGACATTTTCTCCGACGTCCTTCGTTTTTGATGACCTTGACAGTTTTGGGGATACTGGTCAGCTTTTTTGTGGAATGTCCCTCCACTGGGATTTGTCTGATGGCCAGACTGGGGTTATGTGTTTTGGGAGGAAGACCGCAGAGGTAAAGTGCCCTTCTCATCTCATCATATCGAGCATCCATACAGCCAACATGACTTACCACTGGTGATGGTGACCTGGATCACCTGGCGGGTGGTGTTCGTAGGGTTTCTCCACTGTGAAGTCACTGCCCCCCTCCCCTTCCATGCTATGCTTTTTGGAAGGAAGTCACCATGCTCAGCCCACCCTTAAGGAGTGGGGAGATACGCTCTCCCTCCTCGATTGAATATCTGGTACAGTGTTTGCAATTCTTCTGCACAAGAGAGACCTGTCTCTCCTGCCCCATCTATTTATTATTCGGTCATTTTCTTATATCTGTATGGAATCATGGATACTTATTTTATACTTTGGGTTACAATCCAATGCTACTTTAATTATTTTGTTGCTCAAATTGTTCCAACTTTGGCCATTGGGAGTTTTTCAGTTGGCTCCTGTATCTTTGACATAGCCCCAGCATCGTGTGTGTGTGTGTGTGTGTGTGTGTGTGTGTGTGTGTGTGTGTGTGTGTGGTTTGTCAGAGCACTTCCTTACTTTTTGGCAACATAAGATGCTCCAGCCTCATCTTGTATATTTCCTGCTGCAGTCCTAGAGCCCTGGTTCCTTTTACTGGAAGATGATATTAGGAACCGAGATCTGGGTGTTGTGTGTGTTCCTGGCTACGGGAGTGTCATTGCTTCTGGACCAGGGTAGTTTCTAATGAAGGAAACCTCTTACAAGGTTGCTTCTGGCAGTGGGGGCTTCACTGAAGAACTGCAGTAACCTGAGTTGTGATAGGGACCAGCCATGGGGGTGGTTCAAGGCACCCTCCCCACTCGCCCCTTCCTGGTGCTGAGGCCAGGGGGAAGGGCACAGTCACCAGGTACTGCAGGGTTGCTTTGTGTCACACACCCGCTCATCTTTCCAACAGCCCTGCAGAACAGGGTGTGACCTCGTTCTGTCAGCGGGAAGCTCAGCTCTGAGACGGAAGGAGCCTGCCTGAGGACTGTGGCTGCTAAGTGGTGGGACTTGGCTTGCGTCGACACTGACTGCTTCGAAAGACTTTAGAAAATTAGAGTGTCTTGGCTTCACCCCCAGAAATGCTTCTTTCTTTAGTTTGGCGTGAGCCTCGGGCCTGAGCCTGTTCTAAAAGCTCCCTAGGTAATTCTGACGTGCAGCCAGGGTTGAGACATGCTGCTCTGTGCCATGCCACAACCATGCCGTAAGGAATGGGAAAGGTGGGCCTTGGTTTCCCCATATGTCAAATAAAGGTATTGGGCAACGTGTCCCTTCCTTCTGTTTCCAGTCCTCAGCAGTTCGAAGGATTTGTGACTTGGCTTCCTCACAGCCCTTTGTGTGCACACACACATAGCCACACACATACACACACACACCCACACACATACACACACACACACTCCCTAGCTCTGTCAGAGTCAGGACTAGGTGTGAGGACGTTTGCCACGGGCTTGCCCACTCACTCCCACGTGTCCAGGGTGGGCTCCGGCCACCAGACTGCCGACCTCCATAAGCATGGCCCCTGCAGCTGTGGCCTCTTGGAAGAACCAGCCACTTCTGTTCCTGCCCTAATGGGCATGATTGGAAATATTCCCCCAGCAACTGGAAAATAGTCCTAAAATAACAAAAGTGGAAAAGCAGACAGCTCCGGGTTGTCCAGGCCATAATTGGATAGTAAAAACAAAACCATTTATAGTGTATTTAGCTTTGGATTTTTACGTATGTATCTGGAGAGGGTGAGGGGGTGCGGTGGTTGCATAATTCTCTCCCCAGGCATATTATGTCCCAGCTACTGGCGAAATCAGTTGGTCTTTCCCAAACCCACCCTGGCTGAAGGTAGACAGGGAGAGGGTCCCGTGGCTGGCTGTACCCCCTCTTGGATTATGTGCAAGCCTCTCGGGGGATGGGAACACCCCAGGGGCACTGACGTTGGAAGAGTATCTTCTGGAAGGAAGGAGTCCTGGGATCCTTCAGCCTGTCCCACTACAGACTGGAAAAAGCCAGCTCAGAGAGGGGAGGTGACTTGCTCAAGGACACAGAGCAAACTGGCATTAGAGCTAGGAAGGACACAAGTGTCCTGACTCTCAGCCCAGTGCTCTTACCGCTGCCCCCCTGTTATTTTTTGGCAGGGGTGGGTGTTGGGATGGGGAATCCTAGCTCTTCAAAGAAAATCGGCCCCTCAGAGGGGTGCGCCACCCAGCAGTTTATACAATTGGGAGAAGAGGATTCTTCTGCTTTCTGAGAATTCCTGATCCGGTACATTGCGGGAGCTGACGAAAGGGGAGGGAAAAAAAGGAGGAGGAACAGAAGGCACAGCTGACTCAGCCAGACAGCAGACATGGCTGGTTCCCAGAGCGGAGAGGGGTTGCGTAAGGACACCGGGCGCAGCAGGTTCCTTGGTGGCCTGGTTAATCGGGGAGGCTTTCGGGAGCAGCGGCCAATGGAGGGTCCCACTGTGGGCACGGCTGTGACCGCTCCATTTGTAGGAACCCCGGGCAGCCCTCGGGTGAGTGTCCTGGAGGCGAACACAGGTGGCCCCGGCCCCTCCCTTGCCTCCCCATGATCCCTCAGTGCTCGCCTGGCTCTTCCTCCCACTGCTGAGGCCAGAAGTCTGGAGCTGCTAATCTGGACGTGTTTCCCCGTTCAGGGAACCTCGTGCCCCGCCCTGCTGCCTGTCCGATTGTTGGAGCCATCCGGGAACAGTCAGGACAGGAGTGCTAGGGGCCCTGTGCCATCTGTCCTCAGGGCTGGGAGGCAGGTAGTGGGGGCCTGGCGCAGGAAGTACCATATACTGAGGCTTGTTATGTAGCGGGCACTCTGCTGAAGTCACCTGTATAGCCTTTTCAATGGCTGGCTTTCAAACTTCCCGCTGAGCTCCGTGCACTCCTCAGGAGCACCACATAGAAGGGAGAGAGGAGGGGGATACCCAGTGGCTGAGGTCTCATATCCCTATACTCCTTGAGGGTGGGTCAGTGGGGGATGCTTTCAGCTTCAAGTAACAACAAACCTGGCTGACAGTGGCTTCAGCCATAAGGCCACTATTGTTTACCTAATTTGAAGTCTGGAGGTTAGGGTCAGGGCTGGTTTAGTAGTTTAGTGATGCATTCAGTTTCCAGATTCTTCCCACTTTTCTGTTCTTCCATCGTCAGAGTGTTGGCCTTTGGTCCTCAGGTTTGATCCTCATGGTTGTAAAATGGCAGCTCCAGCTCCAGCCATCTCACCCATTCAGAGGCAAATGGCTTTCTTCTCGTAGGCTCAGTTCTATTTTTTAGGGAACAAATGTTGTTCCACATGCTTTATTGGCCACCCCTAACTGTGAGGAAGGCTGGGAAAGGGGAGCAGCGTAGTCATGACTGGCTTTGATCAAACACGACACATCTCCCGAGTCAGGGGACATCGCCTCCCAGGTCAGAATCAGGGTCTGTTAGCAAGGAAGGGGAGAGGGGACTGGTTCTTGGGGAGCTAACTCCTAGTGACTGTCACAGGCAGGAACTGTCATGATCCCATTTTGCAGAGGAAGAAGCAGCCCAGAGAGTTCACATAGCTCTGAGTGGCCAACTAAGGACTAAACTTTGAGAGTCTGGCTCCAGGGCCTGTGGCTGAAGTCTTACACGAAAGGGCCCCAAGGCCCAGCACTCTGGGCCTTGTCCTTGAATGGCCATCCCCTTTCTCTGTTTCTTTACAAACCTGCACCCCACACTGTTTTTCTCGTCTATACAGTGGGTATAATATTCCAAGCCTCAGGGAGGGAGTTGTTGCAAGGCAGCTAAAACCCCTTGAGTGATCACGTTGGCAACATATATACTAAAATTGGATTGAAACAGAGAGGATTAGCATGGCCCCTGCACAAGGATGACACACAAATTCGTGAAATGCTCTATAATAAATAAATAAATAAATATCCCAGCATGGTGTTTTGCATAGAGTACATGCTCATTTAACACTGGTGGGTTGGTTGGTTTGGAGCTTATGTATTGTAGTGGTCACAACTCTTGCCTGAAGATCACTGGTCTTGCATTCTTGTCCTGGCCCTGCCATTAACAAGTGAAATGACCTCAGGAGGTCTTTTTACTTCCCTGGGTCTTGGTTTCTTTGTCTGTAGAGTGAGGGGCTGGGCCACATCGCTGGCTTTCAGACTTTCCCAATGGGCACTCCTTAGGAGCACCTTATAGAAGGAAGAGAGGAGGAGGATACCCAGAGGCTGAGGCCCCATGTCCATCTACCCCATGGCTGTGTCATTCATTACCTGCTATTGCTTAGCAAACCACCCCAACATCCAGTGGTTTAAAACAGTCACTATCTTTGCTCACAATTCTGTGGGTCAGCAATTTGGGCTGGGTTCAGCAGAGTGGTTCTTCGGCTGGTCTCTTCTGGGTTTGATTATGCAGCTGCGATCACCTGGCAGCTTAACTGGGCTGGATGGTCTAAGATGGCCTCACTATGTGACTTGTGGTAGGTGCTAGCTGTTGGCCGAGCCACACGACTCCAGCAGGCTGGCTCAGGCTTCTTCACATGACAACAACAGTCCAAAAGGGTGAGTGTGGAGGCTGACTTGCCTCTTGAGGCCTAGGCTCAGGACTCCACAGCGTCTCTTCTGCTGTATTCTTTTGATCAATGGCAGTCCCGAGGCCACCCTGTTTCCACCAACAGGTGAAAGTGGCCTCCACCTCTTGATTGGTCCTTGGTGAGTATCCTGTTGGGTCCTTACCCATGCAATATCTCCATTACCTTTTTCAACACTGAGAGGTAGGACTTTGGGTTCATTTTTTTTCTTTTTTTTTTTTTTTTTTGAGACGGAGTCTGGCTTTGTTGCCTGGGCTAGAGTGAGTGCCGTGGCGTCAGCCTAGCTCACAGCAACCTCAAACTCCTGGGCTCAAGCAATCCTCCTGCCTCAGCCTCCCGAGTAGCCGGGACTACAGGCATGTGCCACCATGCCCGGCTAATTTTTTATATATATAAATATTTTTTTAGTTGTCCAGATCATTTCTTTCTATTTTTAAGTAGAGACAGGGTCTCGCTGTTGCTCAGGCTGGTCTCGAACTCCTGACCTTGAGCGATCCACCCGCCTCAGCCTCCCAGAGTGCTAGGATTACAGGCGTGAGCCACCGTGCCCGGCCTCTTTTTTTTGTTTGTTTTAATTCTCCATATACCAGTAAAGTTTCATTTTTTGTTTCTGCTGAGTGGTGGTAGGTGTTACTTCTCCCATTTACAGATCAGAGCACTGAGGCTCAGGGAAGCCACGTAATTACCCAGGGTCACAAAGCTGGTAACTGGCTGCTCAGGGCCCTCTGGGAACCCAGGAAGAAGCACAGATTGCCCTGCCCTCAGTTGGAGGAGCTCCCCTCATGGGGGGCTCCTGTCTTCTTTCTTTCTCTCTTGGAATGTAAGGGTGGAGAACAGAGTCCATGTCTGCGCAAAGTGAAAACACCTATAAATAGTTATGTGCTAGGTGTGAAAGAGCCAGTTAGGTCGAAGAGTGGCATCGAGGGAGGTCCCAGTCGAGGGCGGCAACGGTGGTCTGTCACCCTGGAGAGATCAGTGGGGCGGGGTGTCAGAATAGTAAGGGGAAGTAACCATGAGTATGTTGTATTGTGACCCTGGCCCATGTAGACCCCACCACTAACAGAAAGTCTACCCTTATTACAGGCAAGAGTTTCTATTTATTCTCTTCTGTTTTATTCTGGAAAAAGAAATTGTTTTTATTT
>RJWJ010028407.1:0-21474 GCA_004363605.1 Indri indri | reverse complement strand
GAAAAATAACTCATAGGAAATTAGTGTCTATATTATATAGCAATGAATATGAATTAATTATAGCTACGCACACTGATAAGGCAGAATCTCTAAAATGTTTGAGGAAAAGGTAAGTCAGAAGAGGGCAAAAAGTACTTTCCACTTATATAAAGTTCAAAACCAGAGAACACTAAACAAGATATGTTTATTATTTATGTTTATTATACATACATGGGCAATAAAACTTGAAGAAAAGTGAGGTACTGGTAAAGGCAAAATCCAGGATAATTGTGCCTCTGGGGAGAAAGAGAGCACAGGTATGGAGGGGACTCAAGGAGCTTCCCAGACACTGGTAATTGTCAATTTCTCAAACAGTGGGCAGCACACAGACACTTATTTAATCGCTATTACCATCTAAACTGTACATCCATGCCTTCTACTCTCTTAGTAAGTGTCATTTGTAATAAACAGCTAAATTAAAAACAATGCTTTGAGAAGTACATAGGACAAATGTTAAGATCTGAAAAAGGAGGAGGCTGGGTACTCAAATGTCTGTTATATTTTTCTCTGTGCTGTTCCATGTATTTCAAATACAAAATAACAAAAAGAGAGGAGGGAGATGCAAGGTGACAGTAACATGCCTCTTTTAGAGGGCTACAGATTAAGTTGATGAAAAACAAATAAAGATATAAAAGATTTGGTTTATATCATTATTGATATGTATTAAGAGTTTTACATAAAACTTCTCACTGCCAAAACAGAAAAATATTATAGTTGACCATGTATAGACCAGTAAGAAAATCTAAAACACTGGAAAAGCAGACAAACACATACAGAGTAAATTCATTTTGTCACATTCTATAAAATTAGAAGTTATCATAATGATAGACGAATGTACATATATGTCTATTTGAAAATTATAAAATCTTATACTAATAACTCGGGTTAGGGAAGAAATGAAAGTAGCGATAGAAACTATTCTGATATGAACAATGGCAGCACTATGTATCAAAACCTGCAATAACTATATCAATATAAACTTGCAATAACTTGACATAACTATATCAAACTTTTTAAATGATTTATCTGTTAAATTGATAGCCATTAAGTGGCTGTAATCTCAGTAAAGAGATTTATCTTAGAAGTAACATCATGTGTTGCACCCAGGCTAGAGTCTATAATTAAGTGGCATTTCAATTCATATCTACAGAGCCAAACACTTTTAAATTCAATTTAATGAATTTATTTAATATTGCTTTCTTACTTTAACTTTTTATTTTTAACATACACAATATATTAAAGAACAGTGCAATGAACACCCCTATACCTTTCACCAATTGTTAAAGTAGTATAAAATTACAAAAGCACAATAAGAAAATACAGAGAGCAGAATAGAGCTTGCTTGTAATGAGTAAGCAAGGCCAGGTGCGGTGGCTCATTCTTATAATCCTAGCACTTTGGGAGGCCAAGGTGGGAAGATTGCTTGAGGCCAAGAATTCAAGACGAGCCTGGGCAACATGGTGAGACCCTGTCTCCATGAAAAAAAATTTTTAAAACTATCTGGGTATTGTGGCACACACCTGTACTCCCAGCTACTCAGGGGGCTGAGGCAGGAGGATTGCTTGAGCCCAGGAGTTTGAAATTAGAGTCAGCTATGATTACACCACTGCACTCCAGCCTGGGTGACAGAGCAAGAACATGTCTCTAAAAAAAATAAAAATAAAAAAATAAAAAAAAATGAGCAAGCAAGCCTCCTGCCTCCTGAGTACCTGTAGGGGGCAGCGAGTGGCAGATAGTAGGCAGAGAAAAGTAAATCTTAATTCATTCCTCACATCCTAGTCCAAAATAGATTCCAGATGAATTAAAAATTTAAATGTAAAAAATGAAGCCATAAAGAATGATAAGAACTCATGGAAAACTTTTCCCCATAATTGCAGAGTAAGAAAGGTCTTTCACATTTTACAAAACCCAGAAGTTATTAAAGAAAAATTAATGAGCTTGATGATGACAAAATTCTAAAAGAGAGGGGAAGAGCAAGATGGCCAAATAGAAACCTCCAGAGATCATCCCTCTGCACAAACCCCAAATTCAACAACTATCCACACAAGCAAGCGCCTTCAGAAGAACCAAAAATCAGGTGAGTGACTACACTACCTGTTTTTTTGTTGTTGTTGTTTTTGTTTTTTTTGAGACAGAGTCTCACTCTCTTGCCTGGGGCAAGTGCCGTGGCATCAGCCTAGCTCACAGCAACCTCAAACTCCTGGGCTCAAGCAATCCTACTGTCTCAGCCTCCCGAGTAGCTGGGACTACAGGCATGCGCCACCATGCTCGGCTAATTTTTTCTGTATGTATTTTTAGCTGTCCAATTAATTTCTTTCTATTTTTGGTAGAGATGGGGGGGTCTCACTCTTGCTCAGGCTGGTCTCGAACTCCTGAGCTCAGAATGATCCGCCCGCCTCGGCCTCCTAGAGTGCTAGGATTACAGGCGTGAGCCACCGCGCCCGGCCCTGTTTTTAACATTACATCAAGGAAAGAGGCACTAAAGAGGGCAGAAAATCCTGTCTTTCATTGCCTACGCCACCCCTCCACCATCCTGCAGGAGTGCCATGCCAGCAGGCTGAGTAGAGAGAGAATCCGTGTGCCCAGGGGAAGGAGAGTGAAGTGATTGTGGGACTTCGCATTGAAACTGAGGTTCGCCCTGGTGCAGGGGAACACAGAACAGGGCAGAATTCTATCAGTGCTCATGGAGGGGCCATTTAGACCAGCCTAGCCAAAGAGAAATCCTCCACCTGAAACCCAAGTTCTGGCTAGCCCCACGACTGGCTGACGAAAAGCATCCTGGGGCTTAGGCTAAATGCATAAGGCAGTCAGGCCCCGAGGGCTGCAGTCCTTGGGCAATTCCTGCAGCAGTGATGGCTTAAAGCCAGTGGACTTGGAATACACATGACTCGGTGAGACACCAGCTATGGTGGCCAAGCCAGTGCTATTGTCACGCTCTCCCCAACTATAGGCAGTGAGGCTCAGGGAAACTTCTTCCACTTGGGGAAAGGAAAAGGGAGAGTTCAGAGGACTTTGTTTTGCAACTTGGGTACCAGCTCAGCCACAGTAAAATAAAGTATCAACCAGACTCCTAAAGTCCCTGAGTCCAGGCCTTAGTTTCTGGAAGGTATTTCTGGACCCACCCTGGGCCAGAAGGAAACATGCTGCCCTGAAGGGAAGGACCAAGTCCTGGCAGGATTCACCACCTGCTGCCCAAAGAGCGCTTGAGTTTTGAATAAACTTATAAGGTAGCCCGGAGATAGTCACTATGGGCTGTGGGTAAGACGGGGCTGGTGTCAGGTGTGACCTGGAGCTGGCAGCCATGAGGGACTGCCCACATCACTCCTCCCCCAACTCCAGCAGCTCAGCACAGAGAGTGAGGGAAGAAAGTGAGAGACTTTGCCTGGTAATCCGGGGAACTCTCCTGTATTGTACCCAAGTCCACCAAAGTGGTCCCACCAGGAGTCTAAAAGAGTTGTTACTGGGTGTCAGGCACCACCTAGTGCTGATACAGCTTGAGTGGCCAAAGACTTAGATGACAACACTCAATTCCCTTTGAATACCTGGAAAGCCTACTCAAGAAGGATGGGTTTGAATAAGCCCATAGTGCAAAAATTAAAACAAACATATAACTCTTCAATGTACAGACATTGATGAACATCCACAAGCATCAGGAAAAACCAGGAAAATATGACCTCACCAAACAAACTATTAATAAATAAGGTACTAATGACCAATCCTGGAGCAATGGAGATATGTTACTTTTCAGACAGAAAATTCAAATAGCTGTCTTGAAGAAGCTAAACGAACTTCAAGACAACACAGAAAAGGAATTCAGAAGTCTATCAGAGAAATTAAACAAACAAATTGAAATAATAATTTAAAAAATCAAGCAGAAAGTCTGGAGCTGAAAAATTCAATTGACAAACTGCAAACCGCACCAGAGTCTCTCAAAAGAAGAATTGATCAAGCAGAAGGAAGAATTAGCTTAAAGACAGGCTATTTGAAAATACACAGTCAAAAGAAAAGTATTAAAAAGAATAAAACATACCTAAAAGATCTAGAAAATAGACTCAAAAGGTCAAAGCTAAGAGTTGTTGGACTTAAAAAGGAGGTAGAAAGAGAGACATTGAGGTAGAAAGTTCATTCACAGAAACAGTAACAGAGAACTTTCCAAACTGAGAGAAAGATATCAATATTCAAGTACAAAAAGGTTACAGAACACCAAGCAAATTTAACCAAAATGGGAGTACCTCAAGGCCTTTAATAACCAAGCTTCCAAAGGTCATGGATAAAGAAAAGGTCCTAAGGGAAGTAATAAAAAAGAAAAAAAAATAATGTACAAAGGACCTCCAATAGGTCTAGCAGCAGACTTCTCAGTGGAAACTTTACAGACCAGGAGAGAGTGCCATAATATATTAAAAGTGCTGAGGGAATAAAAAACCATAACCCTAGAATATTATATCCTTCAAAAACAACCTTCAAACATGAAGGAAAAATAAAGATTTTCCCAGACAAACAAAAGCTGAGGAATTTCATCAATACCAGACCTGTTCTACAAGAAATGCTAAGAGGAGTTCTTCAATCTGAGAGGACATTAATAAACAATAAGAAATCACCTGAAGATATACAATTAACTGGTAACTGTATACACAAATACAGAATAATCTATTGCTATAATTGTGGTCCATAAACCACTTGTATCTTGAGTAGGAAGACTAAAAGACAAACCTATCAAAAACAAATACAACAATTTTTTGAAAGACAGATAGTATAAAAAGATATGAATGAAAACAACAAAAAGTTAAAAAAGTGGAAGGGGTGGAGTAAAAGGGTAGAAAATCTGTTAGATCTCTCTTTGCTTGTCTGTTTGTTTGCAAGCAGAGTTGTCATATGTTTAAACTAATTCATTATAAAATGTTTTTTGCAAGCCTCATGGTAACCTCAAGTCAAAAAACCTACAACAGATACACAAAAAATAAAAAGTAAGAAATTAAAACACACTACCAGGGAAAATCACTTTTAAAAGAAAGACAGGAAGGAGATAAAAAAGAAAGGAACACAAAAATGCAAATAATAACATGGCAGAAGCATATCAATAGTAACATTGAATGCAAATGGGCTAAACTTTCCAATCCAAAGACATAGAGTGAACGGAAAAAAAAAAAAAAAATGAGCCAACCATATATTGTTGTTTTTAAGGTTTGGACTTGACCTGATTTGGCCAGACTTTTTAATTTCCTTTTCTTCATTATCGCTGTTCTACCTTTTGCTCCACTTAGAGAGATTATTTAGTTATTCAGTTATCATCTAACTAGTTAGATATATTTAACTACTCCATATTGAGAATAAAGATATCACAACTTCTTGCCAGGGGCTAGGGGGAAGAAAAAAATGGGTATTTATTGTTTAAGGGGTATAGAGTTTCAGTTTTGGAAGATGAAAAACATTCTGGAAATGAATAGTGGTGATGGCTGCACAATATAAATGCTATTCTTGCTACTGAACTGTACGCTTAAAAATGGTTAAATTGGCGAAATTTATGTTATGAATATTTTACTACAATTTAAAAAAAACATTCAAAATATATTCTCCTTAAAAATAGTTTGAATTAGAAAAATAATTTCTCAAAATTGCAAAAATGAGATAGTTTAACATGTCTTGTTCTAAACAAATTACTTATTATTTTTAATAATCCGAAGGTAAAATTAATTGAATCAATTAACCTCTCATAAAAAAATTAAAAACTAAAAAAAGATATCACAACTTCAATACTGGTGGCATGCTTGCACTTTAGAAATTTATTATGGTTTGTTAAAACATGCCATCTGATAATAGGTATGGTTTAAATGATGTTGATGACAGTAGTAGTAGTGAATTCAAGTCTTATAACTATGTAATAGCTTGAACTGTAGACTGCTCTATTTGTCTGACTTTTAATGCTATTACAACAATATTCCACGTTAAATTCTTTTGAGAGCTTCTGAAAAAATTGGCAGATTGGTGGTGGCCTCCTGGCTCCCTGATCCCAGAGAAGGAAGTGAAGAACTCAGACAGCTACACAGGAGTGGATCACTCCCCCGCCACACCAAAAAGAGTTCTGTGAATCTTCAGAGAAACAGCATGGAACATGAAGCACAGGAAAGAAGGTGAAAGGGAGATACATTTGCAAAGACTGGAGAGTGGGAGAAATACAATAGGAAATAGAGAGCAGCATGGAAGGGCCAGCTGCCCAGCCAGCCAGCACAGTGCAATCTGACCCACAGGAGGATGCCCGGATCCCCCACAGAACTCCACACCCACTCAGACAGGGACATGCCTGAAGTTGGTGCAAAGTTGTGTCACGGGATGACAGGCTCTGTGGAAGAGACAATAGCGGGAAACATTTTGAAATCTTCAGTGCTCTCTGCTGGGACCACACTGGGCAGGAGAAGGACTGGTCTCAGTGGTTACATCCCACAACTACGACTGTGTGAGGGAGTTTGGAGACAGGCACCTTGCCTCTGGTGATCAGCGAGACCAGAGCACAGGAGGTGAACACCGAAAAGGGGGCTCTGCGCCTGGAAATCACTGGCGATTCAGCCAGCTCAGGGTGGGACAAAAAAAGCAGGGACCTGTGCTAGGTAGACGTGAGACTGCAAGACTGCAATGCAGAGGTGACAACTGGCAACCTGTTGATTCAGCCCACTAGACAGCTTTCTGCCAACTCTTGACTTGTTGCCCCTCAATGCTAGCTCTCCAGGGGTGGAAGGCCACCATCTTTGGGGTCCCCAGCCTGGAGACACTGCAGCACATGGCGGTTTCGGGCAACATTCCCCAGCCCGGGGACTTTCATGCTGGGCACAGTGGACCCCACCTTTGGAGGTGGGGCAGAGTGAGGAAAGCTGCTTTCTCTCCGTGGCAGGCTTGAATCTGTGGGACCTTGGAGCCAGAGAAATAGTTGGCAGCCTGTTGATTCAGCCCACCAGGCCAGCTTAGGTCATCTAATAGGAACATAACTGCAGGGCTTGCTCTCCAGGTTGGGCAGCCACCAACCCTGGTGTTTGTGGACAGGGAAGGGAAAACCTGGCTGGAGACCTCAGCAATTGCACCAATTGACCTCTCCCATCAGGAGCAGAGCTCCAGGTGTGGTGAAAAAGCCCTGAATAACATATTAGCAGCTCCCCCTAGCAGCAGGTCAAGCAACCATAGAAGCACACGTACCCAGGCTTGTGTGCACCAGCTGTGATCTTTCTTGCCCCTACCCACACCTTAAGGGGAAACAGGGTCCAAGCAATGCTTGGGAGTGGCAAGGCCTCTCCCAAAGATCATGGCATTTGCATACCCCATCCTGGTTATGCAGAGCCTACCACAGAGACATCAGATTATCTCAATAACTAGTTCTTCCACACTAACTACAATCAACAACAGAAAGGGTAACCCCATAGCTTAACACAGTTCCTTCCATCTCAAGCTATAGTGAGGAGTGGAGTCATACCCATAAGTGCAATCCACCACCTTGGAGCTAAACCTAGGGGACCAAACTCACCAGTCTCCATTGGCAAGAGGTGAAGACAACAGGTCAGAGTTAACCCAACTTGCTAAAATACCCCTAAGGCAATACAGGACCAGTGCACCTCTCACCAGCACTGTCAAGGAAAAACCCTTGGGGTCTTGGACATAGGGCCATAAACCAGTCCTAGCATGCCCAATTCTTGACCAAGAAGCCTGATGAGAAAGAATCTGCAAAAGAATGCAGGAAACATAAAGATCAGAGAGAAAAGTCATCCCCCAAAGAAATCATTACATCCTCAACAATGGATATCAACTTAAATGAAAGGATTAAAGTGACAAAAGGAAGAATTCCAAATATCAAATGTGAGAAAACACAACGGAATTGAAGAGAAAATAGAAACTCAACACAAGGAAATCACAAGAATAATACAGGAAATGACTGAAAAATTTTCTAAAGAAATTGAATTAATTACAGAAGAACCAAACAGAAATACTGGAAATGAAAGCAGCATTCAAGGAACTACAAAACACAGTGGGAAGCCTTAAGAATGGGGCAAATCATGCACAGGAAAGAATCTCAGAGCTAGAAGATAATGCCTATGTGCTAAACAAATTAGATGAAGAAAAAGAACACAGAAGCAAGAGACATGAACAAAACATACAAGAAATGTGGGATTATGTAAAGAAACCAAACATAAGAATTATAGGCATCCCAGAGAGAGAAGAAGAAAATACACAAGGGCTAGAAAATCTATTTCTTGGAATAATGGAGGAAAACTTACCTGGCCTGGTTAGGCCAGAAATCTAGATATCCAGATATCTAGGTACAAGAAGCACACGGAACTCCTGGGAGACTCAATATGAAAAGGCAATCACCACATCACATAGTTATTAGGCTGGCCAAAGTAAACACAAAAGAGGAAATCCTTCAAGCAGTAAGATGAAAACAGCAGATAACCTACAAAGGAAATCTGCTAGACTAATTGCAGGCTCCTCAACTGAAACCTTACAAGCCAGAAGAACCTATCCTCAATCTAAAACAGAATAATGGCCAACCTGTAATTCTTTATCTGGCAAAACTGTGCTTCATATATGAGGGAGAAATAAAGACTTTCCCAGATAAGCAATTACTGATGGAATTTATGAAGACGAGACCTGCCCTAGAGGAAGTACTCAGTCCTACATTATACACTGAACAGCACAATAGATACTCACCAATGTAAAATCATTCAAGAGTTAAAGTCCAAAACCCTGATTCCACAATGGCTCAAGAGGTAAAACAAAACAATAAGAATTTATCCAACAGTATGAACAAAAATCTACCCCAAATATCAATTCGCTCAATAAATGTGAATCACTGGAATTGTCCACTGAAGAGATAAAGACTGGCTGAGTGGATAAAAAACACAAGCGAAGCATCTGCTGTCTCCAGGAAACACATCTTACCTAAAAAGCTGCTTTCAGACTCAAGGTGAAGGATTAGAAAACAAACTTTTGGGCAAATGGAAACCAAAATAAAGCTTGAAAACCAAAATAATAGTTTATTCTTATATCAGATAACATAAACTTTAAAACAGTAAAAGTAAAAAAAAGGACAAAGATGGTCACTATATAGTGGTGAAGGGAAAAATACAAGAAGACTTAACAATTTAATATTTATGCACCCAACACAGGAGCACCCAGGTACATAAAGCAAACCCTGTTTGATCTAAATAACGTGAAAAACAGTAATACCATAGTAGCTGGGATTTTAACACCCCACTGACTGAACTGGACAGATCCTACAAGCAGAAATGATGGACTTAACCAGAGCTCTAGAACAAATGGATCTAACAGACATCTACAGAACATTCCACCCAAGTAAAACTAAATATACATTCTTCTCATCAGCTCATAGAACTTTCTCTAAAATCAATCACATCCTAGGTCACTTTTAAATCACATCCTAGTCAATCACATCCTAGGTCAATTTTAAAAAATAGAAATTATACCATGTATCTTCTCAGATCACAGTGGAATAAAATTAGAGATCAATTCCAACAGAAACTCTCACCACAAAGTCATGGAAACTAAACAATCTATTGCTGAATGACTGTGAGGTCAAGAAGGAGATCCAGATGGAAATCAAAAGATTCTTCAAACTAAATGATAACAGGGACACAAGTTATCAAAATCTATGGGATACAGCAAAAACATTCCTGAGAGGGAAACAAATAGCATTAAATGCTCACATCCAAAAGATAGAACGGTCACAAATCAACAAACTAATAAACCATCTCAAGGAAATGGAAAATGAAAAGAAAATCAATCCTAAACCTAGCAGAGGGAAAGAAATAACCAAGACCAGAGCAGAACTAAATGAAATCGAGAACAAAAGAACTATTCAGAAGATTAATAAAACCAAAAGTTGGGTTTTCGAAAAGATAAACAAAATTGACACCCCTCTTCATAAATGGACAAGAACTAGAAAGGAAAGGACTCTAATAAGCTCAATTAGAAATGAAAATGAAGAGGTCACTACAGGCATCATGTAAATACAAAACATTATCTTTGAATACTATAAAAATTTATATGGCCAAAAACTACAAAACATGGAGGAAATGGACAAATTCTTATAAACACACAACCTGCCTAGGCTCAATCGGGAAGAAATAGAATTCCTGAACAGACCAATATTAAGCACAGAAATTGAAGCAGTAATTAAAAATCTTCCAACAAAAGAAGTCTCGGACCAGACGAGTTTATACCTGAATTTTGCCAAACTTACAAAGAAGAACTCATACTTAGGCTGCAGAAATTATTCCACAATATTGAGAAGGATGGTATCCTCCCCAACTCATTCTACAGAGCCAATATCACCTTGATACAAAAGCCAGGAAAGGACACAACAAAAAAATAAAAATACAGACCAATATCCTCCATGAATATAGATGGAAAAATCCTCAACAAAATATTAGCAAATCCCGAATTCAACAGCACATGAAAAAAATAATTCATCATGACCAGGTGGGTGTTATCCCAGAGACACAAGGATGGTTCAACATCTGCAAATCTATAAATGCAATTCAGCACATAAAAGCAAGAACAAAGACCATATGATTCTCTCAGTAGATGCACAAAAAGCATTTGATGAAATCCAGCACATTTTTATGATAAAAACTCTTAACAAAATAGGCAAAAATGGGTCATACCTTAAAATTGTTAAAGCCATATAGGATAAACCCACAGTCAATATCATGCTGAATGGGGAACAGTTGAACTTATTCCTGCTTAGAAGTGGAACCTGACAAGGTTGCCCACTATCTCCACTTCTATTCAACATAGTGCTGGAAGTCCTTGCCAGAGCAATTAGACAAGAGAGGGGAATTAAGGGTGTCCAAATAGGGGTTGAAGCGGCCAAACTCTCACTCTTTACTGACGATGTGATCTTATATCTAGGAAATTTCAAGGATTCAACCGAGAGACTCCTGGAATTGATAAATGAATTCAGTAAAGTCTAAGGAAACAAAATCAATGCACGCAAATCAATGGCATTTATATATGCCAGTAACAGTCAAGACGAAAATCAAATCAAAGATGTAATGCCTTTCACAACAGCATAAAAGAAAATTAAATATTTAGGAATATATTTAATGAAGGAGGAGAGAGACATATATGGAGAACTACAAAACACTGAGAAAAGAAATTGTAGAAGACGTAAATAAATGCAAAACACTATCATGCTCATGAATTGGGAATCAACATTGTTAAAATGTCCATACTACCCAAAATGATCTACAGAATTAATGCAATCCCTATCAAAATACCATCATCATTCTTTACAGATCTAGAAAAAATAATTCTACTCTTCGTATGGAACCAGAGAAGACCTTGCACAGCCAAAGCAATCTTAAGCAGAAAGAACAAATTGGGAGATATCAGTCTATCAGACTTCAAGCTTTACTACCAGGCTATAATAATGAAAACAGCATGGTACTGGCACAAGAACAGAGACATAGACCTTTGGAACAGGACTGAGAACCCAGCTATAAAACCATCCTCATATTATCATCTAATCTTTGACAAAACAGACAAAATATACATTGGAGAAAGAATCTCTATTCAACAAATGGTGTAGGGAAAATTGGATAACCACAGGCAGAAAACTGAAACTGGATCCCCACCTCTCACCTCTCACAAAAATCAACTCACGATGGATAACAGACTTAAACCTAAGGCATGAAACCTTAAGAATTCTAGAAGGAAATGTTGGAAAAACACATATAGAAATCAGCCTAGGCAAAGAATTTATGAAGAAGACCCCTAAAGCAATCACAGGAGCAACAAAAATAAATAAATGGGACCTCATCAAATTAAAAAGCTTCTGCACAGCCAAGGAAACTATCATTGGAGTAAATAGACAACCAACAGAGTGGGAGAAAATATTTGCATGCTACACATCCAATAAAGGGCTGATAACAAGAATCTATATATAACTTAAGAAAATTAACAAGAAAAAATCAAACCCATCAAAAAGTGGGCAAAGGGCATGAACAGAAATTTTTCAAAAGAAGACAGAATAATGGCCAGCAGACATATAAAAAAGTACTCAATGTCTCTAATAATTAGGGAAATGTAAATCAAAACCACAATAAGATATCACCCAACTCCAGTGAGAATGGCCTTTATCAAAAAGTCCCAAAACAACAAATGCGAGTATGGATGTGGAGAGATAGAAACACTCTTACACTGCTGGTGGGACTGCAAACTAGCACAACCCCTATGGAAAGTAATTTGGAGATAGCTCAAAGAACTAAAAATAGAAATACCATTTGATCCAACAATCCCACTACTAGGCATCTACCCAAAGGAAAAAAAAAGACATTCTGTAATAAAGACATCTACATTTGAATGTTTATAGCAGCACAATTCACAATTCCAAAGATGTGGAAACAACCCAAGTGCCTATCAATACATGAGTGGATTAATAAAATGCGGTATATGTATACCATGGAATACTACTCAACTAAAAAAACAATGGTGAACTAGCACCTCTTATATTATCCTGGATAGAGCTGTATCCCATCCTTTGAAGTGAAGTATCACAAGAATGGAAAAACAAACACCACATGTACTTGCCATCAAATTGGTACTAACTGATCAGCACTAAGGTGCTCACATGGAAGTAATAGTCATCGGGTACTGGTCAGGTGGAAGAGGGTTGTGGGGGTGGTTAAACTCACAACTAATGGGTGTAGAGCACACTTTAGGGGGGAAGGGCATTCTTGTAGCTCTGGTTTAAAAACAGTACTGCTAGCTGAGAGATATTATTGGAAAAAAACAGGTATTAATGGAGACCCAATATATTTTTTAAGTTTACTCATCAAAAAAATTCTTTTGAAAATAAAGATAAACTCAAGTAAATTTTTAAATATAATATCTTTACTCATTTTTTAACAAATATTTATGGATTGTCTACTCAGCACAAGGGCTACAACAAAACAGTTCCTGCCCTCAGAAGGCTTATAATCTAAGGGGGTAGATAGACAATTAAACAATTCTGATAAAGTGAGATAGTTGTTCCTTTAGGGCAAATTCTGGATGCAAAGGGAGTACATACAAGTCATCAGAGAGGGCCTCTGTAGCATGTCTTTTTGTGTATTAATATTGAGGGCCTACATGATGTTATCATTGGTGGAATTATAGATAAGATCTTCCTGAAAACCAAATGTGGAGGAAGTGAACCAAGTAAGCCCTCAAGAGTTTATAATTCTATTGCCACTTGGATCTGAATGTATTCACCATGCACTGTCCCTACATAGAAACTGATGAGGTGGCTGTTTATAGGCTCAGCAAGGCTGAAATATCCCTGAAACAGTTCAAACATCTGGTTTAATTATCCTTTACACCTGAGTATGAATGTGTTTCTCAGATCCTGTCCAGAGAGCACATTTTGATGAGAAGGAAAAGGAAGCATCTTCAGGCCCAGGAATCCCGAGGAGATGCTGCCAAGTAAGAGAAAAGGGGGTCAAAACTGGGAATGCAGAAAATACTCAAGGCAAACGCTAACTATTCAAAATTGGGCCTGAAACAGTTTATGAATGTATTGTTAGATTCACAGATACATAGGAGAATGCTGCTTGTACTAGTACAATGTCTGAAAAGGTCCCTACTATTCTCTGTTTCTGACCACAGTGGTATGAAATTAGAAATTAATAATAGGAGGAATCATGGAAAACTCACAAATATGTGGAAATTAAACAATATGCTCCTAAACAACCATTGGATCAAAGAATAAATTAAAGGGGAAATTAAAAGGTATCTTGAAATAAACAAAAATGGAAATACAACACACTAAAACTTATAAGGCACAGCCAAAGCAGTTCTAAGAGTGATGTTTATAGCATTAAATGCCTATATCAAAAAAGAAAAATATCTCAAATAAACTACCTAACATTATACCTCAAGGAAATATAAAGAGAAGAACAAACTGAACCCAAAGTTAGCAGAAGGAAGGAAGTAAAGATCAGAGCAGCAATAAATAAAAAAGAGGCTAGAAAACCAACAGAAAAGATCAATGAAACTAAGAGTAGGTTTCTTGAAAAGCTAAACAAAACTGACAAACCCTTAGTTAGACTAAGAAAAAAGGGAGAATGGCCATTACTAAAAGGCAAAAAATCAACAGATGTTGGTGTGGGTGCAGAGACATAGGAACTCTTATATTGGTGGAACTGTTGGTGGAACTGCAAGTTAGTCCAGACTCTGTGGAAAACAGGATGAATTCCTCAAGGAAATGAATGTAGACTTACCATTCAATCCAGCAATCCCATGGCTGAGTATCTACTCAAAGGCCAATAAGCCATTTTATAAAAAGGACGCTTGCACTTGAATGTTTATTGCAGCACAATTCACAATTGCAAAGATGTGGAATCAACCTAAGTGCCCATCAACTGAGTGGATAAAGAAAATGTGGTGTATGTATAGACGATGGAGTATTACTCAGCCATACAAAGGAGTGAAACAATGTCTCTTGCAGCAACTTGGATGGAACTGCAGAACATTATCCTAAGTATCTCAGAAATGGAAAAACAAGCACCACATGTACTCTCTAATAATTAGGAGCTAAACGATGGGCACAAAGAGATGTAAAGGGCATTGGAAAACAAGAAGGGGGAGGCTGGGAGGGGATGAGAGATAAAAACTTACCTGTCTGGTATAATGAACACTATTCTGGTGATGGGCACACTAAAATCCCTGACTTAAACCTCATACGGGTTATCCATGTAACAAAAATATTTGTACCTCCTTAATATTTTGAAATAAAAAATTTTTTAAAAAATTGAAAATCCAAATAGACCAATAACAAGTAAGGAGATTGAATCAGTACTAAGTCTCTCATCAAAGAAAAGCCCAAGACCAGATGACTTCACAGCTGAATTCTATCAAACATTTAAAGAACTATACCAATCCTTCTCAAACTCTTCCAAAAAATTGAAGAGGAGGGAATATTTCCACTCATTTTATGAGGCTAGCATTATCCTGATACCAAAGCCAGACAAGGACACTACAAGAAAAGAAAACTGTAGGCCAATATCCCTGAGGTACATAGATGCAAAAATCATCAATAAAATACTAGCAAACTGAATTCAGTAGCACTGTAAAAGGATCATTCACCATGATCAAGTGGGATTTATCCCTGTATTCAAGGCTGGCTGAATGTATGTGATATACATATATATATATGTGTGTGTGTGTGTGTGTGTGTGTGTGTATGTGTGTGTGTGTGTGTATAGGTGTGTGATACATCTCATTAACAGAATGAAGGACAAAAACCATGTGATTATTTCAATAAAGCTTCTGCACAGCAAAGGAAATAATTAGTAGAATGAAGAGACAACCCATAGCTTGGGAGAAAATATTTGCAAATCATACATCAGATAAGGGATTAATATCCAAATATATTACAATAAATTACAATTTTCTCCTTTTCTTTTTTTAAATGTTTTACTACTATATGGACCTATTATATAAGGAACTTAAACTACTCAATAGTAAGAAAACAAATAATCCATTAAAAAATAGGCAATGGACCTGAATAGACATTTCTAAAAAGAAGATGTACAAATGGCCAATAGGTATGTGAAAAAATGCTCAACATCTCTAATCATCAGGGAAATGCAAATTAAAACCACAATGAGATATTACCTCATACCTGTTAGAATGGCCACTATCAAAAAGATGATAGGTAAGTGTTGGTGAGGATGCAGAGAAAAGGGAAACCTTGTACACTGTTGGTGGGAATGTAAATTAGTACAGCTATTATGGAAAGCTGTATGGAGGTTCCTCTAAAAACTAAAAATAGAATTACTCTGTGGTCCAGCAATACCACTACTGGCTATATATCCAAAGGAATTGAAATCAGTATGTCAATGAGACATCTGCACTCCCATGTTCGTTGCAGCACTATTCACAATAACAAGATATGGAATCAACCTAAGTGCCCATCAACAAATGAATGGATAAAGAAAATGTGACATATACATACAATGCAATACTACTCGACCTTAAGAAAACCCACAAAATGTTGTCATTTGCAACAACATGGATGAATCTAGAGAACATTATGCTAAATGAGATAAATCCTGCACAGAAAGACAAATATGACATGATCTCAGTTATAGGTGGAATCTAAAAGAATCGAACTCATGAAGAAGAGAATAGAGGCCAGGTGTGGTGGGTGCCTCACACCTGTAATCCCAGCACTTTGGGAGGCTAAGGTGGGAGGATTGCTTCAGGCCAGAGGTTAAAGGCCAGCCTAGGCAACATAATGAGACCGCCATCTACACACACACACACACACACACACACACACACACACACACACACAAAGTTAACCGGGCATGTTGGCATGCCCCTATATGCCCAGCTAGTCAAGAGGCTGAGGAAAAAGGATCATTTTAGCCCAGGAGTTGAAGCTGACAGTGAGCTATGATTGTACCACTGCCCTCCAGCCTGAATGACAGGGACACCCTGTCTCTTTAAAAAAGAAAAAAGAACAGGAGTTACCAAAGGGTGACGGGGGTGGGGAGGATGGATGGAGCAAGAAGAAATGTTGGTCAAAGGGTAAAAAGGGTACAAAGTTTCAGTTAAACAGGAGGTATAAGCTCTGGTAATCTATTGCACAGCGGAGTGACTACAGTTAATAATAACATATTTTATATTTCAAAATTGCTACAAGAGTGTATTTTAAATGTTCCCACCACAAAAAAATGACAAGTATGTGAGGGACGGATATGTAAATTAGCCTAATTTGCTCACTTCACAATGTATACATGTATCAAAACATCACATTTTACCGCATAAATATGTACAATTATTATTTGTCAATTAAACATAAAATTCCTTTCAAAAGCTATCCTATGTTTCTGATTGAATCTGAAATCTGCCTGGCTTGGTTGAGGTCTGCTTCCTTTGCTTCACTTTTACTCTAGATGGCAGCAGCAGAACAAAATAGAGGAGAAAAAGCTGTTCTTAAAGAAATGTATTCTCTATCTGCTACGTAAAAAAGGTCTCAGGATGATATTTTAAATAAAATACCCCCTTAAAAATTTTTCTTTCAGCATAGAAATACTTTAACTATATTTCAATGGTTAAAAATCAATGTACAGATGTCTTTGTAATTATACAACTTGTCAGACCAGTGATAATGAAATATTTATAGAAAAAAATTTTATAACAACATCTCTGTAAAGATACTCACAAATTTACATTTGGAAGCAGAGTTGTCAAGGTTGAATATCAAATATACTTCCTTTTATTTATTTATTTATTTATTTATTTATTTGATGTAGGGGTCTCTGTCATCCAGGCTGAGGTATAGTGTGCAATCAGCTCGCTGCAGCCTCAAACTCCTGGGCTCAAGTGATCCTCCTGCCTCAACCTCCCAAGTAGCTAGGACTAAAGACATGTGCCACCATGGCCAGCTAAGCAAATATATTTTTTTCTTCATTAACTGATTTTATTAATTGATAAATAAAAATTGTATATAGGTATCCCAATTGCCCCTCCAGATAATACTCTATTTTTCTTTATCCCTGTACAACTAAACTCCTAGAAAGACTTCCTGTCTCCACTTCTTCAATTCCTATTCTCTTTTTTTTTCCTCGAGATAGGTTCTCACTCTGTCACCCTGGCTAGAGTGCAGAGGCATCATCATAGCTCACTGCAGCCTACAAATCCTGGGCTCCAGGGATCCTCCTGCCTCAGCCTCCCAAGTAGTTGGGACTACCGGTACATGCCACCAAGCCTCGCTTATTTTTCTATTTTTTTGTAGAGACAGGGTCTCTCTCTTGCTCGGGTTGGTCTCAAACTCCTGACCTCAAGCAATCCTCCTGCCTTGGCCTCCCAAAGTGCTAGGATTACAGGCATGAGCCAACACACCCAGCCTCCATTCTTTTGTTTTTATTTTTTTATTTTAAAACATTAAGGGGGTACAAATGTTTTTGTTATGCAGATACTTGTATGAGGCTTAAATCAGGGCTTTTATCGTGCCTATCACCAAAATAGTGTTCATTGTACCTGATAGTTAAGTTTGTTACCCCTCATCCCCTCCTGCCCTCCCTGTTCTTGGTTTTCAATGTGTTTTACATCTCTTTGTGCCCATATGTGCCCATTCTTTAGCTCCCAATTATTAGAGAGTACATGTGGTGTTTGTTTGTCCCTTCCTGAGATACTTCACTTAGGATAATAGTCTCCAGTTCCATCCAAGTTGCTGCAAAAGACATTATTTCACTCCTTTTTATGGCCGAGTAGTACTCCACGGTATATACATATGCATGACATTTTCTCTATCCACTCACCAATTGATGGGCACTTAGGTTGATTCCACATCTTTGCAACTGTGAATTGTGCGGCAATAAACATTCAAATGCAAGTGTCTTTTTTATAAAATGACTTATTGGCCTTTGAGTAGATACCCAGACATAGGATTGCTGGATTGAATGGTAAGTCTACATTCATTTCTTTGAGGAATCTCCATGCTGTTTTGCATAGAGGGCACACTAACCTGCAATCCTGTCAACAGTGTATAAGCATTCCTGTCTCTCTGAATTCATGCCAATGTCTCCTGTTTTTTTACTTTTTAGTAATTGCCATTCTGACAGGGATAAGGTGGCATTTCATTGTGATTTTACCTTGCAGTTCCCTGATGATTAATGATGTTGAGATTTTTTTCATATATTTGTTGGCCGTTTTTCCATCTTCTTTTGAATAACTTCTGTTCATGTCTTTTGCCCATTTTTTAATGGGGTTGTTTGTTTTTTTCTTGCTGATTTGTTTGAGATATTTATAGATTCTGGATATTAGCCTTTTGTCAGATATATAGTTTGTTAATATTTTCTCTCATTCTGTAGGTTGTCTATTTGCTCTGTTGACTATTTCCTTTGCTGTGCAGAACTTTTGAATTTAATTAAGTCCCATTTATTTATTTTTGTTGTTGTTGTATTTGCCTTTGGGGTCTTAGTCATAAATTCTTTTCATAGGCCAACGTCTAGAAGAGTTTTTCCTATGGTTCCTTCCAGAATTTTTATGGTTTCAGGTCTTACATTTAGGTCTTTATTCCATCTTGAGTTAATTTTTGTGGTGAGTGGTGAGGGATAGGGATCCTGTTTCATTCTTCTGCATGTGGTTATCCTGTTTTTCCAGCACCATTTACTGAATAGGGCTTCCTTTCTTTAAGTTTGTTTATTTATTTATTTAGACAGAGTCTCACTCTGTTACCCAGGCTAGGGTTGCTTGGCATCAGCCTAGCTCACAGCAACCTCGAACTCCTCGGCTCAAGCAATCCTGCTTCCTCAGCCTCCCAAGTAGTTGGGACTGCAGGTGTGTATCACCATGCCTGGCTAATTTTTTCTATGTATTTTAGGTGTCCAGCTAATTTCTTTCTATTTTTAGTAGAGATGGGGTCTCACTCTTGCTAAGGCTGGTCTTGAACTCCTGACCTCGAGCAATCCTCCTGCCTTGGCCTCCCAGAGTGCTAAAATTACAGACATGAGCCACCACTCCTGGCTAGGGTTTCCTTTCTTTGGTGTATGTTTTTGCCCGTTTTGTCAAAAATAAGTTGGTCATAACTATGTGGTTTTATTTCTGGGATCTCTATTCTGTTCCATTGGTGTGTGTGTCTATGTTTATAGCTGTACCATGCTGTTTTAGTTACTATAGCCTCATAGTATAATTTGAAGTCAGGTAACATGATGCCTCCAGATTTGTTCTTTTTGCTTAAGATTGCTTTGGTTATTTAGTCTCTTTTTTGGTTCCAAATGAAGAGTAATTTTTTCTAGAGCTGTAAGATATGATGCTGGTATTTTGATGGGGATTACATTAAATCTGTAAATCAAGGGTATCCAAATCAAGAAGAACGAGGTCAAACTATCCCAGTTTGCTGATGATGTGATGATTTCTTGTATCTAGAAAACCCTACAGACTCCACCAAAAGACTCTGAGAACCGATAAATAAATTCGGCAAAGTCTCAGCTTATAAAATCAAGGTACACAAATCAATGCCATGTCTATATACTAATAACAGTCAAGCTAAGAGTCAAATCAAGGGCTCAATATCATTTATAATAGCTACAGAGAAAATAAAATACCTAGGAATATACTTAACCAAGAAAGCGAATGATCTCTATAAGGAGAACTATAAAACACTGATGACAGAAATCATAAATGACACAAACCAAATGGAAAAATATCCCATGCTCATGAATTGGTAAAATCAATATCATTAAAACGTCCATACTGCCCCCAAATACTTTTAAAGCTTATGGAAACTCATCTTGTAAGGGCCAAATAATCAAAAAGATAACAGATAGAAATTCTTTGGATTAATACCTTACAGAAATAAACTATCAATAATATTTTTCTAATAAATTTATGTTTTTAAAGTTATTTCAAATGAAAATATAGACATGAAAGTGGCTTTCCCTTTTTAAAATTATAGTTTGTAAGTATTTAAAAAGAAGTCATTTTATTATAAATTGACATTTGCCACCATTGCTTTCTAAGCTGAGAGGATTTATGATTCCAGAACAGAATTTGTAGATGAGATTACAGAAACATTAGAAACATTTTAAAAGCAAAGAGACCTGGAGAGGAGCCAAGAGATTAAAAGAAGGATGAAAGTTGTTATCACTTTCAAAAAGAGACTTCCAGAAAGCATAGTTTACTTATCTTGACATTATATCCTCACACAATTCTAGTCTGGATTAAAAAGAGGATTCTCAAGGGCTTAGAAAATAGAATTGTCCAGGTTTTGTACCTTATGGCTCTAGAGAGTGCAATTCACATCTCTACATTCATATATTTATGTATTTATTAAGATAATTTTTCTGCAGAAGGCACCAAATTATCTTGGAGAAGTGTTCTTTTTCTAAGCCACACAAAGGTGCCATTTGGACTAATGGTGGCCCTGTTATCATGAGTTAGAATGGCTTCATCGAGTTAAAGCCCTGTCAAACTCACACTTTAATTTTTGTGCTAGAATTACTGGCTTGATAAATCAGAATTAATTAATCAGAATCTTTAGTTCACCATTGTTCAATCAATTATTTAACTAGATCAATGGAGAGGCATCATAGAATAGTGCCAACAACCCAGGCTTTTGAGTAGAGATCTTACTTGGGTTTGTAGCTCTGCCGTTTACTCATAGGCCCTGCTGGTGTTTGTGTGAATTGGATAGCAACTTGGCAACATGGAATTGAAGCATTAATACTTTTTATTTCCTTTGATCTAATCACTGCATTCAAGAAATATATCATGGGCCAGGCTTGGTGGCTCACGCCTTTAATCCTAACACTCTGGGAGACCCAGGCGGGTGGATGGCTCAAGGTCAGGAGTTCAAGACCAGCCTGAGAAGAGTGAGACCCCATCTCTACTAAAAAATAGAAAGAAATGATCTGGACAACTATGTGTGTGTGTGTGTGTGTG